>CASHTH010000931.1:0-37012 GCA_030341885.1 Geodia barretti | reverse complement strand
GCATACTCCCCCCGAGCCCGCGGTCCGGAGACCGTCTCCGGATTCTGATCAGCACTGTGTCACATATCAGTCGCCGGCCCCGGGTGACCGGGTTCTGGTTAAAAGGGGAAACCGTTCTCATGTACACTTCCCTGCGCTCGCGCGAACATCCAGCGAGAATGTAGTCTGGCCGAGAGAAGGCTGCACCTGATGCGCCGGTGATAGAGTGCCGCGTAATCGGATAGCAAGCAAGCCGGGGTCGAGGTCTCAGTACAGGGGTACCACTTCAACGAGACTGGGTTCCGGACATGGGCCACCAGCGCCGTAGAAGTATTTCGGCTCCACGCTCTGGAAGTTCAGCGACTCAACCTGGTCGAGTTGCTGGCCGAGGACTTGCAGGAAAAGAACGGCGAACTCCAGGCCGCCTTTGAAGAATTGCGGCGCGCCCAGGACCAGATAGTTACCCAGCAAAAGCTTGCCAGCCTGGGTGAATTGACCGCCGGTGTTGCTCACGAAATCAGAAACCCCCTCAACTTCGTCAAGAACTTCTCCGAGTCATCTGCCGAGCTGCTAACCGAGTTGCAGGAGGTGCTGGATGAGTCGGGCGACAGCCTCAGCGAGGATCAGCGGGGCCTGATCAAGGAAATCTCCGCCGACCTCAACGAAAATATGGAGCGCATTCAGAACCACGGCGACCGGGCCAATCGAATTGTTCACGATATGCTCATGATGAGCCGGGGTTCCGGCGAATTCCAGCTCACTGACATCAACCGGTTGGTGGAAGAGCATTCCAGGTTGGCCTTCCACAGCGCCCGCGCCACCGACACGGATTTCCAACTGGATTTGCAATACGACCTGGACCCAAACATGGGCGAAATGGAGGTTATCCCTCAGGACCTGGGCCGCGTATTTCTCAATATGGTGAGCAACGCCTGTTATGCTACCAATGAAAAGCGAGCGGCCGTCGCAGAAAATGGAGGAAGTTTCTTCCCTGCTCTGCAGCTAACCACTCGGCGCCTCGAAGATAACATCCAAGTAAGCATCCGGGACAATGGCAGCGGTATGCCTCCCGACGTTATTGAGAAGATATTCAACCCCTTCTTTACGACCAAGCCCTCCGACCAGGGTACCGGGTTGGGTCTGGCAATTTCCAACGACATAGTACGCGAGCATGGCGGGGTGATTCATGTCACATCCGAACCTGGGGAATACACCAATATGCTAATTGAACTGCCCCTGGTAAGGCCCGTGGTGGAAAGCGAGGAAGTAGTGGAGGAAGAGGCGATGGTGGAATCTTAGGCTCGCTCTGTTCTCTTGTTGTCGGGGCCAGTCGACATCTCCTCCTCGTGATGACCCTGCTTTATTTCATTCGGCCCAAGAAGAACCCTTCTCCCTCTGAGAACGCCAAGACGCTCATGCAGTTCCTACCGAAGGATTCCCTTATTGCTCTCCCCCCTATTTTTTAGGTAATGGGGAGCCGTCGGCATTGAAGGGGTCAGAAGGCTCTGTTTATCCATCAGCCGGGTATGTCAGCAGGGTGCAGCCCCGGGCAACGCCGGCCTGGGCCGCAACTGCTCAAGTATGGAAGGATTGAAGGGGTTGCCGCCCTGCCTCAGTGTCTCCAGCCAGTTCCGCCGAGATGCGCCGTAGTAGTCCTCGCAACCTTCCCTGGCGGAGTCGTTCATCCACTCCAGCAGCGCCTCGAAGTCCCTGATAGCCTCTTCCGTATTCCCCGCCAGCGCGTTGGCCAGGCCCCTGCTGTCCAGGGCCAGTCCCTCCGGCTCTATCGCCAGCGCCCAGTCGCAGTACTGAAGGGCCGATTCGGGGTTGCCCACAATGGACATCTGCAGGCACAAGGTACTGTTGTAGGTAGCGTTTGCGGGTTTCAGATCCTGGGCCCTTTGAAAATCGCGCAGGGACCCGTTCCAATCCCCGAGTTCCGAGTAAATCAGGCCCCGGCTGAAGTAAGCTGACGTCAGATCGGGTCGCAGGTCTATACCTCGGCTCAATTCCGCCAACGCCAGTTCCATGTCTCCCTGCTGCCCCCGTGCCAGGAAAGCAATGGCCCGCCCAACATAGGCGCTGGCCAGCCCAGGGTCCAGTTCCAACGCCCTGTCCAGGTCTTCGAATGCCAGTTCCAGGTCTCCCCGTTCTCCTCTGACACTGTAAATCCCCGCACGGTTAACGTGGGCGCCGGCATATTCAGGGTTGTTCCGCAGGGCCCTCTCCAGGCTGGCCAGCGCGCGGTCTACGTCACTCCGCCCGTTACGTTCGACGTAGGCAACAGCCAGGTTTAACTCTGTAGCCGCCCTGTCCGGCTCAATCGACCTGGCATTGGTCAGGTCGGCTATGGCCCTGGTGGTATCCCTGTGCCGGCCCCGTTCCAGGTACGCCAGGCCCCTGCTGTTCAGTGCTTCCACCGAAGTGGGTTGGGCGACCAGCACCTGGGTAAACAGCCAGATTGCCTCATCAAAGTCGGCAAGGTCGCCTCCCAGGTAGGCTCGGCCCAGCAGGAATCTGATATTGGGCAACGATTTGTCCCCCGGCGGCACACTGGCAAGGGCTCTCAGCAGAATCGTCTTGGCCCGGTCGTGCTGTTGCTGCTCCAGGTAAATCTGGCCCAGGGTTAGCAAGGCGATGTATCGCACCTCCTCGACCAACCCGATGTTGATGCTGGAGGTAAGCTCTGCGGGAGAAGAAGGGATGTCAACCACTTGCTGGTCGTGGCCGGCGGACCGGTAGGCGGGTGCGGCAAACCGGGCAATGACACGGCCGCTGTCATATTCCCCCCATACCACCAGGGTTGCGCCGGAGCGGTCGCTGGCCTTTCGGGCGGCTTCCTCGTCTTCCAGAACTTCCGGCCAGCGCGCCGAGCGGACACCGCTCAGTCCCACCTCCAGCACTTCCGCGTCAATGGCGCCCTTCAGCCGTCCGGCCACGTTGAAGCCGTGCCCGCCGCCGGTGTAGTTGGCAAAGGGCGCCACGACAATGAACGTCTCTCCTGGTGCGGCAGCAGGGTAGTCCCTACCGTTGCTTACAAGATTGAACACCAACGCGACGGCAATCGCCGCGAGCAGACCCAGCCCCACCACAATCAGCGCCAGCCCCAACCAGGAAATATGCAGGTGCCGGATCTCCATCCTGCCGTAGGGCGGGGTTCTTTCCAGCGCCAGTGCCCCGGTGCCGGCTGGAGCGATCACCAGAGTGCCTGGCCCGGTTCGGGTCGGTACCGGCAAGTTCTCTTCCGGTTCTTCGCCAAATTCCGCAGGCTCTTCCGTTTCCTCCAGCCAGCGGAGACCGTGTCATGTTCCGGCGGATAGCCGGTGGCCAGCAGCAGTTCGTCTGTCTCTTCCGGGGTAAGGCGCAGGATTTCAGCGCAACGGAGCACGTCTTCCCGGTATCTTGGCCGGGTGGTTATCCCTTCTTTCCACCGGAGCAGGGTGGGCCGGCTGACCTGGACGCGGCGGGCCAACTCGGCGTCGCCGATGCCCGTCCGCTCCATGTATTCAGTCAATAGTTCGCCAAAGTTCGGCAAGTGTTACAACTCTGCTACCATAATTTCGGCCAATGTTACATTGTTGAAGTTGGGAGTGTACAGGTTTGAAACCTATCCTACCAGCGGTCGCCGACGGGTACCAAGTGGCAAGAAAAGCAGGTTGTCCGCCGGTCGATACACCGACAAGCAGGAGACAAGGAAATGTTCAGGAGACTGTTTTTGGTTATCGCTGGTATAGCACTGGTGGCATCAGTCGTGGCGTGTGGAGCTTCTGTGGACGAACCGGCTTCCGCTCCCGCCGTTGATTATGGCCCATCAGGACCCCCTGGAGCCGCCGGTGCTTCTGGCGCCGCCGGTGCCGGTAGTGAGCCTGCTGCAGAGCCCCAGTCCTCTACTGTAGTGAGGGAAGTAATTGTGGAAAGGGAGGTGCCAGTTGAGGTCATAAAGGAAGTGGAGGTGCTGGTTGAGGTCGAAAGGGAAGTGGAGGTGATGAAGGAGGTGCCGGTCGAAGTGATAGCGGAGAGATCCGTTTCCGCGACCGCTGCGCCACAAGCCATGGCCTCGCCCACCTCCGAACCGGTAATCCAGTTCACTCCCGCCCCTGCGCCCCAGCAAGCCCCAAGTGGTTCTGGCCAGTCTTTCCCCTTGGCGCGGCCAACACTCGCCCCTCTGCCGCCCAACATCGCCCCGCCGGGCGGGCCAGGCAGTCCCAACACCCCGCCCTATGATCTGACCTTCTTCCAGCATTCGGGCGTCAATCCCTTCATCGACACCGAGGACGACAACCTGTCTACCTTTGCAATGGACGTGGACACCGCCTCCTACTCGGTGGCTCGCCGGTTCATTCAGGACGGCAATCTGCCCGACCCTGACTCGGTGCGCGTCGAAGAGTTTGTCAACTACTTTGACATGGGCTATGAACCGCCACAACGGCATGCCTTTGCCATTGACATGGAGGCCTTCCCTTCACCCTTCGGCGCCGACCGCCACTGGCTGCTCCGGGTGGGTCTGCAGGGCCGCGAAATTGCCGACTGGGCCCGCAAGGACGCCACCCTAATCTTCGCCATCGACGTTTCCGGCTCCATGGGCCAGGAAAACCGCCTGGGCCTGGTCAAGCGGTCCCTCCGTTTGCTGGTCAACCAGTTGGGCCCCAGGGATGAAGTTGGCATAGTAATCTATGGTTCCCGCGGCCACGTCCTGCTCTATCCCACCGACGTTGGTGAGAGTGGGGCTATCCAGGACGCCATCAACCGGCTCCAGCCCGGCGGTTCTACCTACGTAGAAGAAGGCTTGAGGCTGGCCTATGACATGGCCGAGCGCAGCGTCCGACCGGGCCGCATCACTCGGGTCATCCTCCTGTCCGACGGTGTGGGCAACGTGGGAGCTACCGGCTCCGATGCGATCCTTCGCCAGATCCGCGACGAGGTTGAGCAGGGGGTAACCCTGACCACTGTTGGATTCGGCATGGGCAACTACAACGACACACTGATGGAGCAGCTGGCCAACGACGGCGACGGCGCCTACTACTATGTGGATAACCTGGACGAGGCACGCACCCTCTTCGTGGAAAACCTGACGGGCACCATTCAGAACATCGCCAAGGACGCCAAGGTCCAGGTGGAGTTCAACCCCGGAGTGGTCCAGAGCTATCGCCTCCTGGGCTACGAGAATCGCGAGGTGGCTGACCAGGACTTCCGTAACGACGCGGTGGATGCCGGTGAAGTGGGGGCCGGTCACAGCGTCACCGCCCTTTATGAAGTGAAGCTGCACGAGGGTTCCTCAGGTTCGGTGGGCACCGTTTACCTGCGCTACGAGGACCCGGACACCGGACGGATAACCGAGCTATCCCAGTGGCTCGAATTCAGCAGTTTTGCCGGACGCTTCGAAGACGCTTCGCCCCGCTTCCAGCTTGCTGCCGTGGTGGCCGAATACGCCGAGGTGCTGCGGGGCAGTTACTGGGCCCGCGAGGGCAGCCTGGACCAGATCTCCAAGGAGGCATGGCGCATATCCCGCTTGCTGCGCCACGACTCGGCCGTATCCGAGTTCGCAGCCCTGACCGAGCAGGCTCGCAATATCCAGTACATCCGAACCGGCAGCTGACCACAATCAGGAAGGGCGACTTTCTCAGACAGGCCGCCCCGCTGAAGACTTGCAACCAAGGGACCCTGCGCCGGCATTTCGCGCAGGGTCCTTTTCTGCTTCAAAGGTTCGCGTTGGCCCTTTTAGCATAATCCCGTTCAATCAAAGCTTGCCAAAGGACCTTTCTGCGGAAGGGCCCTTCCGAAATCTGTGGAACGCTCCCATCTGAACCCGTGCAATTATCAAATTGGGACAAGGCAACCGCCCAAAGTAGCCAGAAGGCGACCGTGCTGGATCCCGAATCTCCTTCAGAAAACCGGCTTCTGGGTTGACGCAGTACCTTGGTATACATAACATAGATATGAATACCGACATCACACAAACCTGAAGCCGGTCCGTCCAGGCCGGAAGGGTGAGGCTAAACGCCATGAACTTCGAAGCCTACCTCAACCTGGTATTCCCCAACGGCCTCAATCTCAACGAAGGCCTGGAAATGGTCCGCAACGTGGGCATATACATCGCCGGTATTGGTGTGTATGCCATCTTCATCTTCCACTTTTACCGCTTCCTGTCGTCGCGAGACATGTTCAGGGTCGATCTTTCCCGCTACGAGGAGTCGCAGTTCAAGGCAATCAGGGTTTTCCTTCAATTGGTGATGTACGTGGTCAAGTACATCGTAGTGTTCCCCGTGTTTGCTTTCTTCTGGTTTGCAGTGCTTACCATCATCCTCGCTCTTCTTTCGAAGGACCGAGCTTTTTCTGAAGTACTGCTGGTAGCCTTGGCCACCGTCAGCGCCATTCGACTGGCTGCCTACTACCACGAAGACCTGTCCCGAGACTTGGCAAAGATTCTTCCCTTCGCAGTCCTGGGTATCTTCATCATCGACGCCTCCTTCTTCACCATCGAAGACTCGCTGGCGATGCTGCAGGACGCCAACAATCAGAGGGAGGCTATCTTTTACTACTTTGTCTTCCTGGTGGCCCTGGAATTTGCCCTGCGCCTGATCTGGGGTTACTTTATGGGGGCAATTGCGTGGCGAAGACGGGTACTGGCACAGTCCGCTGCGGAACGAGAGGCGGAAGCGTCACTTGAGGACGAACCTGCTCCTGAAGTAGGGGAAGCTGAGGAAATCCAGGAACCGGAAGAGACTGAGGTGGGCCCCAGCGCGACACCCGCCGCCGCGCCAGCGGACTAAAGGAGCGTTGGCCTTGGTGAGGGGGATATCTGCCACAAGTGGAATGAGGGTCAATACTTGAGAGACCGCTTATCCTGAGCCTGGGTGGGAGTGTTCCCTGAGGGCAACGGGGCTCCAAGACTCGCAAGCGTTTTGCCGAATTAGCTTTTTGCGTCGGAAACAGCCTTAGAGGTTGATGCCGACCTCTGCACTCAGAAAGCACCGGCAATACACCCTAATCTCGTCTCTCACTTGTCGGAACACCGGCAGCGGTTCCTCGTCGCTTATCCCAGGCTTGTCCGGGTCCTCGAAGTCGTGGTGCAGTTGCCGCTTCGCCACCGGGAAGACAGGACAACTCCCACTGGCTGCATCGCAAACCGTCAGCACCAGGTCAAAATCGTCTCCCAGGTAGCGGTCAACATGATCTGATGTATCTGAGGACAGGTCAATTTCGACCTCGGCCATCACTTGTACCGCCACGGGGTGGACACCCTTTGGATGGGTTCCTGCGCTCTTGACCTGTACCAACTCACTGCCAAAGTGGTTTCAGGCCAGCCTTGGGCTATCTGGGAACTGGCTCCGTTTCCGGTGCAGATTGCGAGAGTGCGGAAGGGTTCGAGATTAGCTGTATTTCGTTCAGGACACAAAGTGCTGGCTCCTCTAGGCAAGCCCTAGAGGAGCCATTTTAAGTCAACAAGCTGGGATAGCTCTAGGTTGATTGCCAACTGCAGATCGGTAGGCTGCTAAGTTAGATGCACTGCCGTAGTCTCGGGTCCAGGGTGTCTCGCAGCCAATCCCCAAACAGGTTCAGCGACATTACCGTCAGCAGAATGGCCAGGCCCGGCATTGTTGCAATCCACCAGGCTCCGGCCAGAAAATCGCGTCCCTCGGCGACCATGGAGCCCCAGGCCGGCGTGGGCGGAGGAACACCGGCCCCCAGGAAGCTGAGGGTGGATTCCACCAGGATTACAAATCCCACCTGCAACGTGGACAGCACGATCAGGGTGTTGATTACGCCCGGGAATATGTGGACAAACAGAATTCTGGGTGTGGAAGCCCCTGCCACCTTGGCCAGGGCAACGTAGTCCAGCGTCTTAAGCTGCAACACCTCACCGCGGATCAGGCGGGCGAAGCGTACCCAGAAGAAGCTGGCCAGCACCAGAACGATGAGGCCGGTTTGGCCTCCCAGTTCCGATGGGAATGATTGCCCAACGCCCACCACCATTACCAGGGCCACCAGCACTAAGGGAATTGCCAACGCAATGTCCACTATGCGCATTATGATTTCGTCGATCCACTTGCCGTACCAGCCTGCCAGCAGACCCAATACTGTACCGGTGGTGCCCCCAAGTCCGAGGGTGACGCCGGCCACAATAAGGGATATGCGCGCACCGTGAATAATGCGGCTGAGAATGTCTCTGCCCAGGTGGTCGGTGCCCAGCAAATGCGCCGAACTGCCCCCTTCCAGCCACACCGGCGGTGCCATTCGTGCCCGGAGGTCGCCCTTGCGCGGGTTTTCGGGGGCGATCCAGGGCGCCATAACCCCGGAGACCACCACCAGCATCAGCAGCACCAACGGTATCAGTGGCCACCGCTTGACGGTTCTCCAGATTTTGGGCAGGCTGACCCGGTCCGGCGCGGGAGCCAGCACTGCCTGGGAAGCGTTTTCGACCATTCTTTCCTCCGAGGTTTCTATGCGAACCGGATCCGGGGGTCCACGTAGGCGTAGAGGATATCAACCAGGAATGCGGTTCCCAAATAGGCGGCAGCAAAGGTAATAACCACCCCCTGCAACAGCGGGTAGTCCGAGTCCCTGACCGCGAGGAAAGCCAGTTGTCCCAGTCCCGGCCAGGCAAACACTGTCTCCGCCACCAGCGATCCGGTTATTAGTGCGCCCAGGGTAATGCCGGCGAAGGTCAGGGGCGGTATCAGGGCATTCCGAAGGCCGTGTTTCCACACGACCAGGTTCTGGGATACTCCCTTGGCACGGGCCAGCTTGATGTACTCGGTGTCCATTACGTCCAGCATGGCCGATCGCATCAGGCGCAGGTTGGCTGCCACGTTGAACCAGCCCAGGGTAATGGCTGGCAGGATGATGCTGCTGGTCTCCTCCCTTCCCGATGGCGCAACCCACCCCAGCCGAACGGCAAAGAAGAACATCAGCATGATACCGATCCAGAAGGGCGGAGCCGACTGCCCGATCAGGGCGACGCCCTTGCCCACCTGATCCATGATGCTGCCCCGCTTGAGAGACGACAGCACCCCCAAAGGTATGCCGGCCAGCAGCGAGAAGGCAAAAGCCACCAGACCCAGGTAGAGCGTAGCCGGCAGTCGCTCCATTATCAGCCTGCCCACCGGCTGTTTTTGCACAATGGATACGCCGAAGTCCCCCTGTACCGCGTTTTTCAGGAATATCCAGTATTGTTCCGGATAAGACTTGTCCAGGCCCAGGGACACTCGCAGGTCTTCCAGGGTGCTGGCGCTGGCGTAGTCGTCAATCAGCAGTGTGGTCGGATCTCCGGATAACCGGGCCATGAAAAAGATAAGCACGGACACCAGCCACAGGGTGACTATCGTAAGCAGCAGCCGACGGAGCAGGAAACGTTGCAAGGCTCATTACCTCCGGTGCGGCGCGTACTCCAGGTCAAAGAGGACGCGGGCGTCGCAGCAGGCCATCTCCCAAGTATCTACGTTGGGTCCCAGCGGGAAGATCCAATTTACCTTGTACATGGGCAGGATTACCGCGTTGTCGAAAACCCACTGCGCCACTTCCCGCTGGAGGGCAAACCGCTGCTCGTCATCAAAGGTCTCCATGGCCTCGGCAATCTTGGCGTCTAGCCAGGGGTGCTCAATGCCGTAGTTGATAACTCCGGCGGCGACCAGAGAGGAAGAATACGTTACCAAAGGCTCCGGGAGGGGCCCCACGCCGTGGGTGTTCACGCCCTCGTGGGACCGGTCCACGAATTTGGGCCGGAAGGCCGACATCTGGCTGCGTTCCTGGGCGCACCGGATTCCAATTTCCTCCCACATTACGCAGGCAACTTCTCCCATTTGCACCGTTCCCGGGAAGGGACGGGTGGTCAGGGCCATGACGATGTCGAAGCCATCACCGTACCCGGCCTCTTCCAGCAGTTGCTTGGCTCGCTCGGGGTTGTACTCGTAAACCAGGGTGTCCTGGAGTTCGTTCAGCCGGGCTTCATGCCCCATCCACCCGAAAGTGGAGTTTACCTCCCCGGCGCCGCCGAGCAATGTCTCGACAATCAGTTCGCGGTCAATGGCAATGGACATGGCTTCCCGCACCTTGCGGGCTTGTTCCCACTCAACCGAGTTGAGATCGGGGTTGGAGGAAATCCACGGCAGGGATGAGTTACGGGGCGTACCCAGGTCGGGCCGGTCGATGTACATCTGGCCGTGAATATTGATGTGGGTTTGACCACCACCGGGCAGCCGCAGGAACTTTACTCCTTCAACCTGTTCGAGCACTGGCAGCGATTCCAGGCTCATGTGGATGCTGTCCATCTTGCCGGCCTGGAAATTTGCAATGCGGGTGGATTCTTCGGCGATCTCCCAGATGTTCAGTTCGGCAAAGTTGGGCGTCTTGCGCCAGTGGTCCTGAACGGCTTCCAGTTTCCACACTTCCGATGTCTTGTGCTCCACGTGCTGCCAGGGTCCGGTGCCAATGGGGTCTTCCACGCCGGCCCTTTCCTCGCCCAGCGATTCAAAATGCGCCTGGCTCATTATCGGCAGGGCGCCAGTCAGCAGGGCCGAGGTTGAATACCAGGTCAGGTCGAACCTTGGTCCGTTGGCGGTGGTATCAACCTGCAGAGTGTGATCGTCAACGGCGGTCATGCCGCCGCCCTCGGCGTAGAAAATGGTCTGGCGTTGGGCCAACCGGCCCGACACCGTACCTTCAGACACGATGTTGTCCATAGACCAGATCATGTCCTGTGCCGTCATGTTCCCCTTGCCCTTATGGAAGGGTATGTTCTCTTCCAGGTGCAGGGTCCATACGTTGCCGTCGTCGGAAACGCTCCATTCTTTGACCAGGCGCGGTATTACATTACCATTGGAGTCGCTGTGCCACATGGACTCCCAAAGGACGGATATGTTTATAGAGGTTTGTGGGGAACCACTGAGCTTGGGGATGAACTTGGGCGGACCCAACTGGGAGTAGCCGATGTTGAGGACTCCCGCCGTTGGCGTCTCTTCCATAACCTCTACCACCGGCGCTGGCGTTGGCGTGGGCACCAGCGTTGACCTGCCCGCCGGCCTGGGCGCTGCGGTTGGTGCCGGGGCACTTTGGCTGGTTGCCAGCTGGGAAGAACCGGTAGGCTCGGCGGCCGGCGCTGAACTTTCGGCTGCCGGGGCTGCCGCCGGTTCGGAAGGAGCGGATGGTTGGGTCTGAGCCTGGGCCTGCGGCTGTGACGCCGGTTCCGGCTCGGGAACCGTCTCCTCGGCGGCTCCACAGGCGACCACCAAGGCAAGGGCGAGTGCGATTACACCGAATAGTGCGGTTTTCCTGAACGACCTGAATGCCATGAATTCCTCCCGATTTTTGTTGAGAGCCGAGTTGGCTCCATTGTGCCAAGGGTGGCCTGCAGGATGGCTGGTACAAAGCGGCGATGCCTGGTTTAGGGCATCGCCGCTAATTTCGTACCTTTTCCTACTGGCGATGGGGTATGTATTCGACGTTGGAGGGAACGCGGGTCACACAACACACCAGTTCCCACTCGTCAATGTTGGGCCCCACCGGCCACACCTGGAAGACGCTGGCCGTGGGAATGATGACGGCGTGGTCAAAAAGGAACTTGGCCATTTCCCTGGCAATCTCGAACCGCTCCTCCTCATCAATGATTGCGATGCCCCGATCGTAGTATTCCGTCATAATCGGATGTTCCAGACCATAGTTGATGACGCTGGTGGGGCGGAAACTATTAAACAGGGCTATGGGTTCGGGCGCGGGGGAAGTCCCATGACTGTTCACGCCCTCCCAGGACCGTTCGGGAAACAGGGCGCGGAAAGAGGACATGGGCTGACGGCTCTGTACTGTCCGGATCCCTACGTCTTCCCACATGGTGGCTACCGCCTCCGCAGTCTCAATGGTTCCCGGGTAAGGGCGGTTGGTCAGCGCCAGGTTGACCTCAAACCCGTCAGGGTAGCCTGCCTCGGAAAGCAACTGCCGGGACAAGTCAGGGTCGTACTCGTACTTCAGGTCGGCCAGGTAGCCCATGCGGGGCTCGTGGCCGAGCCAGCCGTAAATGTGGAGTGATTCGCCCCGGCCCTGTAGCAGGGTCTCAACCAGCAAGTCCCGGTCTATGGCGTGATTCATGGCTTGCCGGACCTTGCGAGCTTGGTCCCACTCCGGTGAGTTTATGTCGGGTTTGGAGGATATCCAGGGCAGGTCCCCTCGCCGCGGTGTGGGCAGGTCGTCGCGGTCTTCGTACATCTGCCCGTGAATGAGGATGAACAGTAAGCCGCCGATGGAAGTCATGAACTTGCAGCCGGAGCAACTCTCCTCAAGTACGGCGACGGACTCCAGGTTGAACTTGGCCGTGTCCAATTGGCCGGATTGGAAATTGGCTAATCGGGTGGATTCTTCCTGGATTTCGACATAGTCCAGTTCGGCGAAGTTGGGTGTTTTCCGCCAGTGGTTTTCCACGGCCTCAAACTTCCAGGTGCCGCTGGTCTCGTGGTTAATGCTACGCCAGGGGCCGGTTCCCACCGCCTGCTTTGTGCCGGCCTCCTCGGGGCCCGCGTCATCAAAATAGGCCTTGCTGAAGATTGCCTTGCCCATTTGGGTCGCGGCGGCAAGGGTAATTTGCCAAGTAAAGTCCGGGGCCGGAACCACTGTATCAACCAGCACTGTATAGTCGTCTGTCAGTGTCATCCCGCCGCCTTCGGCAAAGAACTGGCGGCGATAATTTTCCGCCTGACCCTCCGTAGTTCCTTCTATCACGGAGTTTTCCATCGTCCAGATGAAGTCGGCCCCGGTAAACTCTCCGTAATCGTAGTGGAAAGGAATGCCTTCCCTGAACTTCAGGGTCCACGCTGCGCCGTCTTCGGAAATGCTCCAGGACTCCAGCAAAATTCCTTCAAGCGAGCCGTCCGGAGCTTTGTTCCAGATAGACTCACCGAAGGTTGTGTTGTTGACGCTGTTCTGGGGCGCGCCCTGCAGCGAGGGAATCCAGCGTGGGGGCCCTATTTCGTCCAGGGCTATGCGCAGGGTGCCGGTTGGGGCGTCGGACTGGGGCGCTGCAGCAGGAGCGGCGGAAACGGCCGCGGGAACTGCGGTAGGGGCCGGGGCGGCCGCCGCCTGCCCCGAATCGGAGGACGACGCTACGGGAGCCTGGGCGGGAGTGTCGCTGGCGGCGGCTGGAGCCGAACCATCTGCCGGTGCTGAAGCTGGCGCCGGAGCGGCCGGTTCAGCGTTGGTGGCTGGCGCGGCCGGCGCTTCCGAAGAAGAGCCGCAAGCTACCAGAAACAGCAGGGTGAATACAGTTACCAAAGGAACCAGGATGCGTGGTCGAATACATAAGGGATTATTCATAATTACTTATAGCCTCTGTTTAGCAGATTTCAGCAAAGGTACGCCATACATATTCGTGTGTCAATCAAAATGGTCTAAGGTGGTATAAAAGAAAGGACTGCAAGGGTAAGTTATTACGAATGTCGCAAGAAGTTGCACCTTATTCGCTGCCAATCCTACTTGTCGGGAAACAAGAGATCGGGCCCCCCATTCAATAAGGGGCCCGGATAAAAGGCAGCTTACAAGTTCGTACTAAAGTTTATGCTCGGTCATCTTGCTGAACGCTATTTGACAGCCTCCGCGTACTCAAAGTTGCGAATGCCAAAGGTGGCGTGGGTCTGCCAGTCAGCGATTACCTCCGGGTTAATTGTGAACTCGGCGGGAACCCAGAAGAGAGGAATCGTGCAATAGACGCGGAAGCAAAAATCAATGACGTCGCCAATGGCCTCGGCGCGAGCTTCCAGCGTGATGGCTGCCTGCAGCTCCACGTACTTGCCGTCGATATAGGGGTCGAGGAAGCGAGGCCGCTTGCTGGCGGAATTGTGATATCCGAAGATGGCGTAGGTCGGTTCGCTGTAGCTGCCGGTGTGCAGGTACGCCATGCTGGTAGTCTCTTTGGCCAGCACCAGCGCGCTCACGGCCGCCGGTTCGGTGGGCTCGAATTTGGCCGTTACCCCGATTTCTTCCCAGTAGCGGTTTACCAGTTCACCTATGTCCAGGATTTCGGGCAGGCCCGGACGGGGGTAGGCCTTCTGGACCATTTCGAACCCCTCGGGGTAGCCAGCCTCGGCCAGCAGGGCTTTGGACTTCTCGGGGTCGTAGGCGTACATCTCGTTGAATTCGGCCACCAGGTCCTGGTTCCACCCGGGGAATTTGGGATGAGCCACGCTCTGCACCATCACCTCACCGCGACCCTTGAGGAAGATGCTGTTAATCTCGTCCCGATCAATGGCCCGGTTCAGGGCCTCGCGGACCTTTGGGTTGGACAGGGGGGCGTTGGCGTCGTAGGCCGGGTCGTCGGGCAGGTGCAGACCGCCAAAGAAGCCTAGCAGGCGCATGGCAGGTACGGTGCTGTTTAATATCTTCAAGCCGCTGGCTTCGGCAGCAGGCTGAAGGTCCCGGGGAACGTCGGCTGCGTGGACCTCGTCCGTCAAGAGCATGGCCAGGTGGGTGGAGGCTTCGCGGACGAAGAAAATCTGCACCGACGGGAAATCCGCGCTTATGCGCCAGTGGTCGTACCCGGTGGGACCGTAGAGAATGTATTGGTCTTCCTGGAACTCCTCGAACTGGTATGGGCCCGTGCCGATGGGGTTACTCTGCATTTCCTGGATGCCGGCGTGGTTGGGCTCCCATTCCACCAGATCACCGCCGGCCTGTCCCAGACCGCCTTGCTGCGGATTACCGACTCGTTCTGGTTGGTGCTGAGCCAGCTCAGCATCACCGGTTCAGGGTTGTTCAGGTGCAGCACCATTTGGTGCCCGTCCGGGCCATCGGGCAGTTCTATCCGGTCAAGGAGTTTCCGAGTGGCCGGGGCTCGGTTGCCGTCGGCGTCAAGCCTGCGCCCCTGGTCCAGGGAGTGGACCGCGTCGGCGGCTGTCACTATTCCCCAATTTTTGTGGAAGGGAACGCCTTCCCGAAGCTGAATGGTCCAGACCGAGAAGTCCTCGTTGGTGGACCATTCGGTGGCCATCATGGGCCGGAGGTCGGTGTACTGATCGAAGAAAATCATCCCTTCGTACATGGGTTCAAGCCAACTGAAGTTCGTTCGGCCGCCCAGCGCCGGATCCAGTGAACTGCTGTTGGGAACGCCCCGGGCGACTTTCAGCAGCGAAATCGCCTGTTCGGCTGGGGGTTCTTCCACGAATGCTGCGGGTGTGGCGGTTGGTACGGGTGTGGGCACCACACCTATGGCGCCCTGTCCTACCACTGCGCTGATCGTAGGCGCCGGAGGTGTGTTGGTGGCACTGAGCAGCGCTGCCCGGGTCAGGCCCGGTTTGCGGGAGCCGGAGGTTGCGGCCTGCGGCGTGTGCCCGGGCTTGGGAGAGCGAGGGATTGGAACCGGACTCGCTTGCGGTGCAGCAGGTGGCTGGTCGGAAGAACCGCAGGCCACCAGCGCAAGCAACGCCATAATTGCAATTAAAGAAATCAAAAAGTGAGGACGAACATGCGCGAGAAAATTCATACTTGCCTCCAATCCGAATATTGCAGATTACGGCAACATTACCCCCAACATTTATTTAAGTCAATTGACCGTGACTGTTATCGTAGGCATTACGTAAGAGATGGCGGAAGTCGACTACGCAACACAAAGCGATTGACCGTTTATCGTATGGATTTCCCTTCCTCCTCCCTTGGCATCCCAAATCCAAAGAGTAGCCCACTGGCTCTGCGTAGGGCCCCCAATGCTGCCCGTTAATCTTGGTTTCTGGCCTCTCTAAACGTGCCTCACAGTTTCCAATGAAATGCCACGGCTTGGCTCGAAACGACTCTGTTTCAGGACCCGACTCTCCCGACTGTAGAGACCGTTATCTGGCTTAGCCCTAACCCTTCAGCTATACTGTAGAAAATCTGGCGCTCACGCCCCCGGAGGCCCCATCACGCAGAGTAATTCCGGTTCCCAATCCGCCTCAAACGATTCAGCCGCCTCGACAGACATACCTTCTCCCTCCACTACCACCGCAACGGACCCCCCGGCCAGAGAAACGTCGGCGAGAGATACCGCTCGTCGGGCGCGCGGGCGTTCATGTCCCCCCGGCTCTCCATTCAACTTCAGCCAGACTTTTCATTCCCTGGGTAACAGGGAGTTTCGCATCCTGTGGCTGGGTATGCTGCTGCTCATGGGCGCCATGCAGATGCAGATGCTGGCCCGGGGCTACCTGACTTACGAACTTACCGGTTCGCCAGCCCTGCTGGGCATAGTCTCCGCCGGTTTTGCCCTTCCCATGCTGTTGTTGTCCCTTTTTGGGGGGGCCTTCGCCGATAGATTGGAACGCAAGCGCATTATCCAGTGGGGGCAAGCCGGTGCGGCGCTTATCGCTCTCCTTCGTGGCGTCTCCATCTCGCTAGACGTGGTTACCTGGTACCACTTGCTGGCTGCTTCCATGATGCAGGGGGCCGTCTTCTCCTTCATGATGCCGGCGCGGCAGGCTATTATCCCGCAACTGGTGGAGCGGGGGATGCTGACCAACGCCATGGCCCTCAACGCCATGGCCATGAGCGGCATGACCCTGATCGCCCCCACCATTGCTGGTTTCCTGTATAACGCCATCAATCCCGACGGGGTGTATTACGTCGTTACGGGGATGTGCGTCGGCGCGATGGTTCTCACTGGCTTCCTGAACAAGACGCAGGGCTCCACGGGCACGGGCCGGGCCGGCGTACTCAGCGACATAAGAGGTCCGGCGATCAGCACAACATCCGGCGTGCGCCCCTGGTGCAGGCGTTGCTGATCATTGGTCTCACGTCAACGGTACTGGCCATGCCCTTCCGGTTCCTGATGCCCATATTTATCGTGGACATTTACAATCTGGGCCCCGAGGCCATGGGCCTGATGGTCAGCGGAATGGGCGTAGGCGCGCTGGGTGGCTCCCTGTTCATCGCCGCCCTGGGAAACTGGTTCCGGGGACGGGTGCTGATTCTGAGTTCATTCTTGAGCGGGTTGGCCCTGATGTTGGTGGCCCTGCTGCCCTTCTACCGGGTGGCCGTGGGCCTGATGGTGCTGCTGGGTCTTGGCGACGCCGGACGCCGCCTCCCTGAACCAGTCCCTTTTGATGGAGGCGTCGGAGGAGGAGTACCGGGGCCGGGTTATGAGCATTTTCATGATCAACTTTGCCCTGATACCCCTGGGCGTCTTGCCCGCTGGCCTGGCCGCCGAGTTTCTGGGTGGTCAAATGGTCGTGGGCATTCTGGCGAGCCTGCTCATCGCCTTGACCACCATAATCCTGTTTACCCAGCGGAGCCTGAGGAATTTGAGGTAAGACAATCGAACCCTTGCTTGTGCGGGCTAATTGATAAGGGCGTTTGGCCAAGGCTCTCATGTTGGTTGAGAGTGCCATAAATATACTGAAACTACATCGAATTTAGTGATGGGGAGGTCTGAATGATGTTGGGTAATTCGAAGAAGCCTGGTGTGTGTGGATGTGGAGATTCAAAGAATGGGGGGTTTCCCGCTCTATTAGCGGTCTCGTTATTGGCAGTCTTGTTGGTAGGCTGTGGCGCGAATAGCAGCGTACCATTGCCAACCCCAATGCCTACAGTCGAAACAGCTGTCTCGCCAGCGTCAACCACGTTAGCTGCTCCCCGTCCGACCAGTCCTTCTGCCGCTATACCGACGGCAATCCCCACGCGGTGCCCGCTCCGCCGACGGCAACGCCTGCTCCCCGTATATTACGGGACCGGTTGCTGCCTCCAACATTCCCTTCCCAACATACGCTACCAATACGCCCAGGCGCTGCCACCCGGTCCCTACCCCCACACGGTCGCAGCTCCCACGCTGTCGGAGAAGAAATCATGGAAGGGGCCAGAGGCTTATGGCTTGTCCTCTGGAGATCGCCTTTTGACGTGACAGCGACCCTGGACATTGATTCGGGAGACGGGGTCGAGCAAGTGTCGGTACGTACGCAGGGATTCCGGTCCCTGGTGTCCAACGTTGGCGGCCCTTGCCGTAACAACCCGTCAACGGGGCGAGACAGGTCAGAGAATCACGAGCAAACTGAGCTGTGGCGGACTTACTCAGATCTAGCACACACTGGACAGACAACTGGGAAACCGTACTTGGCAGAAACCCCTTATTTCGTAGATCTGTTGAAGTCTTTGGCTGGACGCGACCTACATGTGTGTTCCGCGACCTGTACTCTGACCACGCGTGGCCAACAGTGTGTGTTCGTTTTGTCCCACCCCCCACATCCGTCTGTTGTCGGTGCCGACTTTTCTCCTTGAACATTGTGGGCCCTCCTCACTCTGCGGCTGCTCTAGCGGACATCCTCTCCCTGTCCTCACAGCGATCCCCACGCCCCGCTATGGGAGTCACTTGTGGTGCCCCCCAGTCATTTTACCCTCCGGTCAGGCAGACCGCCCCGCTGCCGCGGTGCCTGCGCAGCCGCGATGTGACGCAGTTTTCCGTATAGACGAGTCGGACGGATTCTCTAAAGAAGTGGAAGTAACAGGAACTTGGGTTCGCCAGGGATGTCGTTCTCCTCGGCGGACATAGAGGCCCCAAAACGCGACGATCAGGATGTGGCTCGTATCATTTATTCGATGCCACGGGAAGAACTTGCCCGTGTCAGCCGGGACTTGGCATTGCCCCCTTCGTTCGGCCATCCAGGGGCCATAGGATGAAATGAGGGCGAGTCTGGTGGGAAGGGTTACCGGACTGTCGCAACAAACGCCAGACGACTCTATCTCCCGTTCCCTTGTTGTAGTGACGCGGCGACGTGAGTCGCCTCTTGTGTATTCAATGCGCAGTATGCAACGAGACTGTACCGCTCATTGGCCAACCATACTTTGGTGAGCGTCCCCGGGTTTCAATAACATCTTGTGTACTCACTGTACACCGTCTTTCGTATTTTTCTGCCGTGGTGCGCGATGCTATAGTACCGAATGCCGACGCTGGTCGTGACTAGGGTACAGACCATGGTCTTCTGTAGTGGCTTCCTCGTGCAATCCATTATTTTACTCAACTCAGTTTATGCCAACCTTGACGAAGACCCTTCTGTTCGCGCTATCATAGCAACTGCTCATCCGCCCTGCTTTTACCCTCTAGTGGCTACCCGTACCTCCGTCTCCTCTGCAATTTGAGTCACACTTTGGCTGCTAAGAAGGGCGTCTGTCCACTGGTGAGTAGCCTAGTCATTGGATGTGTTTCGGGCTGTCTTCCCCGACGTCTTTCGAGAAGTAGATATTTTCTTCCCTCGCGAGCCAAAACGTTGCACGCACGGCTGCTCCCATGAACCCCCGGGCCGCCTCTCGAAACACCGAAACCCCGCCGGCCCGTTCGGTCCATTAATCCTGAACGATGGCTCGGGTCCTGGCCCTATAGGGGGGAAACGGCGGATGACTTCTGGGATTCGGTAGCTCATGCCGAAGTGTATGACCCCAACCTCCGACACCTGGAGCACTGTGACGGGCGGAATGAATCCTACCCAGTCATTGGGGGAGCGAGATTATTGGACGGAACCATTCTGGTTTCGGCGGGAAGCCTCTTTTGAGCTCGAGTTCATTTCCGAGGGTGGGAGCCAACTCAGCCGCAGAGAGGAGAAGATGGCAAGGAAAACTGAAGCACAGGTTCCCCTCCATGACCCGGACAACCGATCCTGGACAAGGCCTGGACGCCAGCCGGAGAGTGAGGCAACGAGCCCGAACGGCGCCCACCGCACCCTTTGTCCGACGTTGCTTCGCGTCCTGGTTGCGGAGGAAATGCCGGGAAGCATCGCTGTTGAGCAAGGACGAGGAGGAGCTATGCCTTACCGAAATCTACGAATCCCGCCACAACAGCAGTTCGCGTCCATGGCCTGACATCCAGCGTTCAGACCGCACGAGCACCACTGCGACCGGTCCTGCTTGATGGCAGAGTTCGTGATAACTGGCGGAATTGGGCGGAAGTGGGACTCCACCGACACCAGACGCGGCTGACGAGATCCACCCCTGGCTCAGTGGAGAGATTCACGACTGTCTCCGCGCGCCATAGATAACCATGTGAGTTTGTAGGGGTCGCTCTACGTGCAACGCCACGGCTTCCCCCGCACGGCCACCGGTGTGCCATTCACAATGCTTCAATCACGCTACTATTACTCTTACTCTGTGAATACCATGGATACGCGAGGAAGGGACGATGGAATATCGCAAAATGGGACAACTTGGACGTTTCGGCCATTGGCCTCGGACCTACGAACTTCGAGGTCACTGGCGACGCGAGACGTGCCGTGTCCGTCGCCAGCTAGTGGACAACTGGCCGGGGCAACGATATTAACCTCATCGACACGCCGCCTGGTACGGCAACGCCGAGCAGGTGGTGGGCGAGGTCATCGGGGGCGCGCCGTGACCAGTTTACCTGGCCACCAAGTCCGCACTGAAGGCAAGAAGCTGGCGAGGCCCAGATGCCCCGTTCTTCGAGTGCTCAAGACCGACTACATTGATATATTCAGGTACACAATTTGTCGACTGGCAGACCACCTGCCAACCCTGCAAGCCCTGAAGGATGAGGGCAAAAACGGCATGGTGGGCGTCTCACGCCATGGTACCCGAAAGCCTATCCCACCATCATTGACTGATGCGGCAGGGCGAGTGGACGCAGTCCAGATTCCATAAACGTGATGAACCGGGGCGTGGACGAAGAGCTATTACCCTGGCCGAGGAACTGGGCACCGGCGTACTGGAATGGAACGCAGCAGAAGGGCCGCTTCGTCACCGAGCTAAAAACAGCAGCCCGACATCACCCGTTACGGGACTACGGCATCAACACCTGGGCCCAGGCTCTGCTGGCATGGGTCATTTCCGACCCCCGGGTAAGCTCGGCCATTCCCACTACTCCCGTCCCGAGCGCATCGAGAAACGCCCCAGGCAGCAGAAGCCGACAACCCTGCCCCAGTCACTTCAGGACTACATCCGCAGGGAAGCGGAGCGGTGCCTGTAATGTCGTAATACCAAGAGTCGCTAAGGTTTCAGGTCCGAGGGCCATGGGAAAAACTGGTTAATACCTTAGTTTGCTATCGGTGGTGGCTGCAACCGCACTGTGATTGCGGCCTCCGCCTGCACCAAGTAACGTCGCCCTCTCCCACGTCGGCCAGTACCACCTCCACACCGTAACCATCGCCACACACAAACGCCGAGACCCTTGCACCATGCTGCTACATCAGCCCACGCCTGTACCAACGCCAGTACCCACGTACACACTGAGCCTACAGCTACGCCAACTCTGTCCCAACCGCGACCCCGGAACGACGGCTACTCCCACTTCTGCGCCGACCACTGCGCCGCTCCTGTTTGACCGACTCGATTCCAGCGCTACCCCAATCAACATCTCTGACACCGAGGACATAGCACGAGTAAGACACCTCGCCAACGCGGACGTTTGAATATGTCCAGCCCTCCAGTGATGATGATTGACCCCGATACCAATTACATGCCGCCATCATACCAACAAGGGCCTCATAGCCGTCCGACTCTACGTCAGAGAGAGCTCCCTTGACGTCAATAACTCATCTTCTGGCCGAACAGGGCTTTTACGACGGGCGCCATTTTTCACCGGGTATTCCCGATTCATGATCCAGGGCGGTGACCCCACCGGCACAGGTACCGGCGGACCAGGCTACCGATCTTGAAGGACGAAATCGACCGCGATCTTAACTTCGATGCTGCCGGGATATGGCGATGGCGAATGCTGGGCCAGATACTAACGGTAGCCAGTTCTTCATTACCGTCGCCCCTGCTCCTTGGTTAAACGGCGGCCACACGATATTCGGACAGGTAATTGTTGGTCAGGAGGTCGTAGAGGCAATTTCGCAAGTCGGTACCGACGGCCAAGACCGCCCTCTGGAAGGGGTAGTAATTCAGGCCATCGAATTAGAAAAACGTTAGTAGTCTTCATTTCCCACTGGTATCATACAAGGACGTCTAAGCCCGGCATATTGGCGATTGACAACTTCCAAGCCCAGTAGAGATCGGTCTTTATTTCAGGGTCTCTTCGGGTCCGGTTATACGCCAGTACGGATGGAAAGGTCCCAGCCATCATCTTTCTTGCCGAGCGTTACAGCCGATGTTTGGTACCAGGCTGTGCACTGAGGTTACCTGATTGACAGGCAGAACGATATTATTGGGTTTGCTATTCCTCTCCTTCACCCTCGCCTGCGTCCCTAAATTGACATCCGATCAGGTGCAACCAGCCCCTGCGTCTCAACAGCCAGTCCCGATTCCCCAACCCCACCCCCAACATCGATGCCACGTTGAAGCCCTGGTTTCCAAGTATGTGCGTGAGGAAATGGCTGCCATTCCCACCATTACGCCGGCCCCTACCGCCACTCCATGTTTCCTCCCGGCCGCTTCAAACCCCGCCCCGGCGACGTCCGGCATGTCCTCGGACCCAGGCCGAATCGCCTGAACCATTGGCGACGCCATCGTCGGTTCAACCTCTCCGCTTAACTCTGGATCTGCTCCTCTTCCGGCATCTATCGATCTGTCTGCCATGGTCAACCGCGTTAAATCTGGCGTGGTCCGGATAACACGTCCTCCGGCGTCGGTAGTGGAATCATTGCCGACATCGCTGAGGGGCAGAAGGGGCTGGTCCTGACCAACTACCACGTCGTTGCTGACTCTTTCCGTATCGACGTGCTGGTAAACGACAACCGGACTTTTCGCGGCCGCGTGGTGGGGTTTGACGAAGAAAAGGACCTGGCAGTCCTGGAAATCTGTTGCGACAATTTCCAGAAGCTTGAGTTCAGCAGCGCAGCCAACATCAGCGCCGGCAGTGAAGTTGTGGCGATTGGCTATGCCTTGGGCCTCACCGGCAACGCCACCGTCACCCGGGGCATCGTCTCCGCCGTTCGCTACCATCCCACCATGAAGGCCTGGGTTATTCAGACCGACGCGTCAATCAACCCCGGCAACAGCGGCGGGCCGTTGTTGCTGCCCACCGGAGAAGTCATCGGCGTTACCACATTCCTCCAGAGCCAGGACAACCGGGGCAATCCCACCGCAGGCCTGGGCTTTGCCATATCCGAAAAGAGCATTCGGGAGTTGCTCCCCGACCTGATGGGAGGAGCCAAGGTAGTCCGTTCCCCGCAAACTGGGAATGGCGGTTCCGGCCCTGGCAGGACAGCCCTGGACTGGCAAACCTACACCAACGGCACCCACAACTACTCTATAGACGTGCCGGTCGGCTGGAGCATTGACGATAGCGACGCCAGCCACGTCCACTTTGACAGCCCCGACGACTTCGCCGGCTCCACCGTCATTGCCTACGACGAACCCGTGCAAACCACGGAAAGCTGGTTAGACGACGTTCTGGAACAGCACCGGAACTTCTACCGAGGTCGCTTCCAGCTTGTGGAACGGGAATCTACGGGTTACTCTCAGGGTAATGCCGGAGGATACATCGTCTTTAGGGCCCAGGTGTCCCGCCAGTTCTGTTTGCTGCGTGTAACCGAGCTTTTCTTCAGGTCTGCCAGCGGGAACTTCGTCGCATCGTTCCATGTTTGTGAGCATTCCTATGCCCGGCACTCCCCAATCCAGCAAGCTGTCCTGTCCAGCTTTGAATTGCCCTGAACTGTGTTCCCCAGCCAAGATTGAGGGACTGAGGGGTTGACGCTTCCCCTCCGTTCCTTTGAGGGTAGGAACTTCAATAGACACAATAGGCGCGTTCAAGAAAAACTTGAGATTCTTAATAGTTTCTTGAAACTTATTCCTTATATTCTTATCAGCGACTGTCGCAACCCTGATTTTTCGGTTACAAGCAAAGCAATTGTGGTTGCAGGAAGGAGGAGGTGTCCTAGTGAAGATGACGCGAAACAAGGTTTTCATGATGCTGGCCGCCGGTGCGGTGGCACTGGGCATAGCGGGTGGCATAGCGGTGGCTTCCACCGCCACCGGCGTTCAAGCCCACGGAGGGTTTGGAGGAGGTGGGAGCGGGGATGGCGCCAGTTTTGCTTCGCGGGTGGCTGACAAGCTGAACGAAGCCCTGAGTCTGGATGAAGACATTACCGAAGCCCAGGTTCTGTCCGCCTTCAATGGCATCACCGCTGACCGCCAGGATGAGCGTCTTGAGGCCAGGCTGGATGAACTGGAAGTAGAGGATGATACAAAAACCGAAATCACGGACTGGTTCGACGAGTATCCCTATGACGATCTTATCCGCCTGCGATTCATTGGACTGGCGGACTCAGACAAGGTAACCAGTCAACTGGAGCGCCTGGTAGAAAAGGAGAGAATCACCCAGGCCCAGTCCGACGGTATTGAATCCTGGTACGACGACCGCCCCGACTTTCCCGAGGGCCTGGAGTGGTCTGGCAACGGCCGGCGGCACCATCGGAACGGTAATAGCGACAGCAGCAGTGAAGATGGCGATGCTAGTTCGTCCTTTCGCGGTCGGCACGGTCGTGGCGGCGACGGCGCTGGTTCCTTCTTCCGCGGCCGGTTTGGCCGGGGCGGAGGCAACGGGTTCGTGGGCAATCCTCTGTAGCAGATTTCGGGAAGGACCGGGGCCGGGCGTGAATGGAGCCTGGTCCCGTCCTTCAAATTGGCCCCGGCGTATGAGGGCGAAAAAAAGGAGAGGTATTCCGGCTAAAGGTAGGCTGCCGGACCATACAAAAGGAAACTGAAGGGACCTGCCTATATAATGAACACACAGGACTTGGCCTTCAGCTTCCTCTGGGCGGCTAGGGTGGCGCCTGAATTGGAAGAAAGTCTGGAGAGAATCATGTTGGCTGGGCTGACCGCCGGCTCTGCTGCCTCCATTGTTGCCGTCCTGGTTTCGTTGCCTCTGCGCTCTCCCAGCGACACCTTGTTCAACAGTGCATCCGTAACCCTGGCCGCGCTTCTGGCCGGAGTGCTGGCCGGTGTAATCTGGCTCATTTTGAGGCGCTCGCAGCGGCCGGAAATGCGGTTCTTAGTTGTCTGGTCAGTCGCATTCCTGCCACTGGCCCTGGTCATTATCCTGATTGGCCGTTCCCAGTTGGACCATTTCACCGCGTTTGCGGTCCCGCTGGCCCTGATTATCTACCTGCTGACGGGAGTCCTGACCATTTCGATCCCCCGTTATCTGCCCAACCAGAGATGGTGGTGCGCCACCGCGGCCGTTGTGACCGCGCTGGTCATTGGCTTTGGGCTGGTAACTCAAACAGACCAGGAAAGCGGCAAGCTGGAGCTGCCACCGCCCGGTTCGCGGACTATCGAGGATGCGGTCCCTGTCCTGGGAGGATCAATAGAGGCAAATGGCAATAATCTTGGTTAAAGTGAGCAGTTAGTGAAGGTAATATTCGCAAACCTGAGAACTGGAAGGAAATCCACATTCCAAATTTTGACGTCCACTGGGATGGCCACTCTGCTGTTGCTCTTGGCGCTGGCGGCGGGGTGCGGTTCTGGCTCATCGCCTGAACAGCCTGCCGAACCTCCAGCAGCGGCCACCGCCCAACCCGCGCCCCAGCAAGCCGAACCTGCTACCTCAGTTCCTGCCGCGGAGACCATCCAGCAGGCCGAGCCAACCCAGCCAACCGAACCTTCAGCGGCTCCTGAGTCGGCTTCCGAATCGGCCTCGAAGCCCGTTCCGACCGCTTCAACAGTTCGGTCCGCCGTGGCCACGGCCCAACCAACGGTTGCCACCGAGCCACAACCCGAACCCACCGTTGCCGAACCGGCACCCACTGATGTAACCAATGTCCCCGAAACTGAGCCAGCCGGTGATGGTGGCGGCTACATCGTTGGAGAGGGGTCCGAGGCTACCTTCACAGTCAACGAAAAGCTGGCCTGGCTTGACCTGCCCAACGACGCGGTGATGAAGACCGTTGGACTAAACGGCAACATCCTCCTTGACGGACAGCCCTCCGTAATTGAACTGGACCTTCATTCCATGACCAGCGACGAGGACCGGCGGGATGGTTACGTTCGAAATCGCATGTTCCCCAATGACAGGATAGCTATCTTTACCGTCACCGACTTGGGAGACCTCCCTGACCCCTTGCCCGAAGGGGAGGTAATAGCCAGGGAAGTACAGGGCGAACTTTCTATTCGGGGAGTGACCAAGCCTGTCGTCTTTGAAATACAGGCCCGCCTTGACCCAGGGAAATTGTTCGTGTTGGGGCGCACTACTTTCACGTGGGACGAGCTTGAAATTCCCCCGCCCAATATTCCTGGCCGCATCCAGGTACAGGACGAGGTCAAGGTGGAAGTGTTGCTGGCCGCCGTCCCGGCTGGGGGATAGGGACTTGAACGCTGTCTGAAGCGAACTTCAAACCGGCGGTACCGAAAATGTCCAACACGGTGCTCATAATTGAAGATGACCCCCATACCACTGAACTGGTCCGTCTTTACCTGTCCCACGACGGCCATGAGGTCTTGTCGGCGTCTACCGGTCCCGAGGGATTGGCCCGGGCCCGCGAAACCGACCCGGACCTGGTGGTGCTGGACTTGATGCTTCCGGGCCTGGATGGGCTAGAAGTCTGCCGCTCACTCCGGGCCGAGTCGAATGTGCCCATCGTGATGTTGACCGCTCGGGTTGAAGAAGAGGATATGCTCACCGGATTGGGTTTTGGCGCCGACGACTACGTTACCAAGCCCTTCCGGCCCAGGGAACTGGCCGCCCGTGTGCAGGCTGTGCTGCGGCGCACCGGCCGCGACCTTTCGGAAGGCAGCGGGGCAGAACTCATAAATGGCCCCATACGGGTCAGCCTTCGGGAGCGGTCTGTTGCCGCCGCCGAAAGCCCCGTTTCCCTGACTCCCACCGAGTACCGAATTCTGGTGTTGCTGATGCGCGATCCCGGCCGCACTTTTCCCGGGAACAGATCATAGACCGGGTTTTCGGCCAGGACTTTGACGGCTTTGACCGTACAGTAGACACCCACATCTACAGTCTTCGGCGAAAACTGGAGGCCCCCCTGGAAGGCGCCCGCTACATTCATACCATTTACGGGATGGGTTACCGCTTTGGCAATGCCTAGTTGGCTCACCAGCCTGCAGTTCCGGCTGATTCTGGCCTTCACCGCCACGCTGACCCTGGCGCTGGCGGCAGTGGGAATCTTTGTGAGTGTAGCCGCGGGAGCAGAAACTGACCGGTTCCAGACCCGCAACCAGGAGTTTCGAGTGGGGCGCGTTCACCGCATGGTCGCCCGGCATTTCTCGGAAAACCGGGGCTGGGATGGGGTTCAACCCTCTTTGGAGCAGGCCGGTTCCTTCTACGGCCGCCGCTTCGTGGTTAAAGATAATGACGGAGACGTGATAGCCGATTCCCACCATCGCGAAACCAGGGGCGCCTCTGGGCGGAATACCCGGGGGCGCTCTGTGCCGATAGAAATTGAAGGGAGCACCGTGGGGTTTTTGGTATCAGCGTCCGAAGGAGTGGATGGCGACGGGGGTACGGGCCTTCTCGCCGGTGGGCCACGTGTTCAACCCCCGGGACCGGAACAGGTTCGCGAGCCCCTTGTTTCCCGGGTGGCGGCAACTGTTAACAAGTCCCTGCTACTGGCTGGGCTGGCCGTCGGAGCAGTCGGAATAGTCCTCATTGCTTTCATATCACGCCGGATTCTGGCGCCGGTTCGGGCCCTTGGCGGCGCTGCCCAGCGGCTTGGTCAGGGCGACCTCGGCCAGCGTGTCCCTGCCTCGGGCCCTTCGGAGATACGCGACCTGGGCAATACCTTCAATACAATGGCCGAGAACTTGCAGGCCGCGGAACAGCAGCGCCGCAATTTGGCCGCCGACGTTGCCCACGAGTTGCGCACGCCCCTCTCCAATATCCAGGGGTACCTGGACGCGGTCCACGACGGCTTGCTGCAGCCCGACCAGGCAACCATAGCCACCGTGCGCCAACAAACAACCCTCCTGGTGGCCCTGGTCGAAGACCTGCGCCTGCTGGCCTTGGCCGAGGCCGGCTCCCTGGCCCTGCAAATCCGGCCGGAGTCCCTGCAAGACCTTTCTGGATTCCTCCATAGAAGCGTTCCGACCCCGGGTTGAGGCGAAGGACATCCGGTTGGTTCTCGACATTCCAGGCGACCTTACTGAGGCAGCCCTCGACCGCACCCGGATTTCCCAGGTGGTGGGAAACCTTCTGGAGAATGCTATCGTCAATACGCCCGAGGGTGGAGTGGTGACAGTGACCGCTGAAACTGGCCGCTCAGCCGTGACCATTTCCGTTAGCGATACCGGCCCCGGCATTACTCCGGAGGATGCTGAGAGGGTGTTTGATCGCTTTTATCGTGTCGACCCGTCCCGCTCCAGGGCCACCGGGGGGGCCGGGCTGGGGTTGACCATTGCCAGGCAACTGATCGAGTCCCACGGCGGGGCTATTTGGGTAGACGGCGCTACAGGACAGGGATCCACATTCATTTTCACCCTTCCGTTGAATCGGGATTCGGAATAATCCTACTCCCCGGGAGCGAGGTTTAGTTATGGCATCACTTTGGGGCGCAATTAAGTCTCTGGCTATCTGGCAGATACTGGTCCTCGTCCTGGTATTGTTCGGTTCCGGGGGTGCAGTGTTTTACTTTTACACTGACGCAACTCAGTCAGAGACCACGGAACTTGCGGAGAACCAGCAATTAATCCCTATCCGCTACGGCGACATCGTCAACCAGGTGTCCACCAACGGCAACGTTGCCTTTCCCGAACGGGAAACCGTCACCTTTGGGATAAAGGGAGTCATCGGCGACTTGCTGGTGGAAGAAAGCCAGTCCGTGAGCGCGGGACATGTGTTGGCCCGTGTGGACGCTCCTACCCTGGCAGCCCTTGAAGGAGCCGTTTCCCAGGCCCGTGTGGACTTGCTGCAAGCTGAGGAAGCCCTGGCCGAATTGCTGGAGCCAGAGTCCGAGATAACCAAGGCGCTGGAAAGGGCTACCGCCGAGGAAAGAATAGCCGGTGCCCTGTTTCAGCTAGACCAGGCCCAGGAAGCCCTCGAAGAAGTACTGGACCCCGAAATACCGACTCTCCTCGACCTGGAAGCCAAGAAGGAGCAGATCGCCGCCACCGAACTCCAGATTCAGCAAAGGAAAGAAGAGCGGGACGAACTGCTGAATCCTGACCTGCCCTCCGACCAGGTTATCAAGGCCCAGGAAGAGTTGATCGCCGATGCCAGGATCAAACTCCAGGAAGTCATTGACAGCAAGGAGGAACTTCTGTCCAGAAATCTGGAGCCCGACTACGAAATGAAAGTCGCAGAGTCCCTGCAGAAGAAGGTGGACGCCGAAAAGGAACTGGCTGAACTACAGGAATCCCTGGATGAACTGGAACCTTCGGAACGGGAGTTGATTGAAGCCTACCAGACCCGTCTGAAGGCGCAAATCGCCCTGGATGAGGCCACCCAAACCCTCGAGGACTTTGAAGATACTCACGGGTCCAACCTTACCACCCTCCGCATCGAGAAGGCTGACCTTGAAAAGAAACTTGCTTCTGATCGAGGGACTCTGCGCTCCCTGCAGGAGGCCTACGACAGCGGCACCCTGGGCCTGGCCAGCAACATCCGGCGCTGGGAGGCTTACGTCGCCAATCTCGAGACAGAACTGCAAGAGGTAAGGCAGGGCATCGTTTCCCAGGTCGAGGAACTGGAAGCCAACCTTGCCGTCGCCCAGGCCGACCTCATCGAAGCTGAAGAGCTTGTCTCCGAACTTACCCAGGGTCCCGATTCTCTGGAGCGGGAAGTGCTGGAGGCCAGGGCCAATGCCATCCAGGCTAACCGGCAGGTTATTGACCGCGACCTGGCCGAGCTGGAACGCCCCGAAGTCGACCCCCTGGAACTGTCCCTGATAGAAGCCAGAATCGTTCTGGCCGAGGCGACCCTCAACCAGGCCGTCGAAGACCTGGCCGAACTCCGCGAGGAACAGCAGGAAACCCCGGACTCCCTGGAATTGGAGTTGAATACCAAGCAACTGGAACTGGCCGAAGCAACCCTGGCCCAGCACTGGGAGGACTACAACCAGCTGCTGGAGGACCGGAAGATTCAGCCTGACCCTCTGGAAGTAGCCCTGAGGGAACAGCAGATAGCTTTAGCTGAGGCGACCCTGGCCCAGGCGGAAGAGGATTACGCCCAGTTGCTGGAAGACCAGAGCAGTCCCCCGGACGCTACTGAAGTTGCTGTAGCCGAGCAGAAGATACTGTCAATAGAGAATCGGCTCGCCATCTCCCAGGCGGACTTGGAGTCCGTTGCCATCACCGCCCCCATCAGCGGCTACGTAACGGTCCTGAATGTGGAAACTGGCGACAGCTTTGAATCCGGTACGGAAATCCTGGAAATCCTGGACCCCACCATCGTAGAAGTTGACGGCATCGTCGACGAGATTGACGTGCTTCTGGTCCAGGTTGGCACCGCCGCCGAGGTCAATCTGGACGCCTTGCCTGGTCTCACCATAGAGGGGGTCGTCACCGAAATCGCCGAAGAGTCCCAGAATCAGCAGGGCGTGGTGAGCTTTCCTATCCGCATCAGGATGGAAGTGCCCGAGGGAATCGAGCCTCGGGCCGGCCTGAGCGCCGTCGCCAACATAGTCTTGAGGGAGGAACGAAACGTCCTTCTGGTACCCCAGCAGGCCCTCTACGGCTCCTTTACCCAGCCGGTGGTCCGCGTCATGACAGACTTTGGCGTGTCCGAGCAGCCGGTTGAACTGGGAAGCAGCGATGACTTCTGGGTAGCCGTCAAGGCGGGCCTCTCCGAGGGCGATCAGATAGTCCTTGAAGGGGCCGACGTGGGAGCCAGCGAATTCAGCTTCCGCAACTTGCGGCGGGCCACCGGTGGCGGCTTTGGTGGCCGTGGTGGCGGGCGACCTCGCTAATAACCTTGACCACGGCTTGGCAGAGAGGCAGATTTGCAGCCAGCAACTATTGAACTCAAAGACGTAACAAAAATATATCGGATTGGCAACATCGAGGTGGGCGCCTTGCGTGGCGTCTCCGTAACCATCCAGTCTGGAGAAATGGTGGCCATCATGGGCGCCTCCGGTTCGGGAAAGTCTACGATGATGAACGTTCTGGGCTGCCTCGACATCCCGACCTCCGGGCAGTATTTCCTCGATGGCGAAGACGTGGGCCACCTTGGCGATGACCGGCTGGCCGAAATCCGCAACCGCAAGATCGGCTTCGTCTTCCAGACTTACAATTTGCTGCCTCGCCTTACCGCCCTGGCCAACGTGGAACTGCCACTGCTCTACGGCAACGGCCACGACCGGCGGCGGCGCTCCATGCAGGCCCTGAACCGGGTGGGCCTTGCCGAACGTGTCGGCCACCGCCCCACTGAACTGTCCGGCGGGCAGCAGCAGCGGGTGGGAATCGCCCGCGCCCTGGTCAAGGAGCCCAGCATTCTGCTTGCCGACGAGCCCACCGGAAACCTGGACAGCCAGTCCACCGAGGAGGTGGTTGCCATACTGCAGGACCTGAACCGGCGGGAAGGACTGACGGTCATCATTGTTACCCACGAGCCGGATATTGCTGAGGCCACACGGCGTGTCATAACCATGCGCGACGGTCAAGTCATCGAAGATCGGGAACAACGATGAACCCTCTTGTAACCCTTCGCATTGCCCTCGCCTCCCTGGGAGCCAACAAGCTGCGCTCGGGCCTAACGCTGCTGGGCATCGTCATTGGCGTTGGCGCCGTCATTTCGCTTATGGCAATAGGGCAGGGAGTACAGCAGTCCATCACCTCCAACATCGAGTCCCTGGGCAGCAACCTGATTTTTGTTCAGCCCGGCAATTCGAGCCAGGGCGGTGGCGCCGCCACACTGACCCTGCAGGATGCTTATGCCCTGGATGACCCGGTGTTTGCCCCGGAGGTAATGGCGGTAGCGCCGGAAATTCGCGCATCGGGGCAGGTTCCGGCGGGCCGCAACAACACTTTTGCCCAGATCGTGGGTGTTACTCCCGAGTACACTGACGTTCGCAACTTTCCCGTGGAAAATGGAAGTTTTATCACCGAAGGCCACCTGGCAAACAACTCGCAGGTAGCCGTGCTGGGGCAGACCATCAATGAGACTCTCTTCGGCAACCGCGATCCGCTGGGGCAGCCTATTCGCATTAACGGCCGCCAGTTCGAGGTGATCGGGCTGCTGAAGAGCAAGGGCAGCGGTTTCTTTGGCAACTTCGACAACCAGATACTGGTGCCCATCACCACCGCCTACTACCGGATTAGTTCCCAGCGCACCACCCATGGCGATATCGGCGTCGATTCCATCAACGTTCAGATGCCTGACATCGATGCCATGGACTCGGGCATGCGCCAGGTTGCCACGGTGCTCCGCCTGCGTCACCACATAACCGGCGAGGACGACTTCATCATCACCAACCAGCGGGATACCATCGAGACCCTGGAGGAAACCACCAACACCTTTGTTGTGTTCCTGGCAGCTATCGCCGGAATATCGCTGCTGGTGGGAGGCATCGGCATTATGAACATCATGCTGGTGTCGGTAACGGAACGCACCCGGGAGATTGGAATTCGCAAGGCTATGGGAGCCAAGCGGCGGGATATTCTGCTTCAGTTCGTTTCCGAGGCCACGCTGCTCAGCCTGGGTGGGGGAGCCGCCGGCGTCATAATTGGCGCCGCCGTGGCCCGGCTGCTCAATGGCCGACCGCTACTGGGCAACAACCCGATGCAAACAGCCTTCAGCTGGGACATAGCTATCCTGGCCCTGGGCGTGTCGGCGATTATTGGCTTGTTCTTCGGCATATATCCCGCCGTCCGCGCTGCCCGTCTCCATCCCATAGAGGCCCTCCGGTACGAATAAGCGAGGCAACATGAACACGACCTTTATCATGCTTCTGGCGCTGGTAATTTTCCTGGGCGCCGGATTTGGCGGCTCCTTCGTCGGGGGTGTCATCTATGGGCAGACCCTCCAGGACGATGAAAGCGAGCTCTCTCCCAGGTTGGGCGCTGCGGGTCAATTCCCGGGCGGCGGTCAGGAAACAGCCGATGGCGGACAACGAGGCCAGGGCAGGCCGGGGCAGGGCGGCGGCTTTGGCGCTCCACAAGGCGCTGGCGGTCAGGCCGCTGCTCGGCGAGGTGGAGGCGCGGGCAATCCCGGAGGCGGGGAGGGAGGCCCGAGTCAGGTCGGCGGGTTCGAGGCTCCACAGGGCCAGGGAGGTTCGGCCGCAGACCGCCAGGACGAAGGGCAGGACACTGCTGTGGGGCAACAGGTGACTGAGCAGCAGTCTGACGGCCAAAACAATCAGGATGGTCAGCGGGGGGAGAGACTCGAACGGGGCGGACAGAGCGAATCCATGGATCCGGATTCACAGTCCAACCCGGCACCCAATGCCGAAGGACCGGCCTCCCAGGGAACCACCAACGTCCAGGCCGGGCGGGGAGATAGCTCCGATACGGTTTCGGCAAGTAGAGGCGGCGCGGCAGGCACAGTCCAGGGACTGGAGGGAGATGCGCTAATGGTTGCATCGCCCAGGGGCGAGTTGACGGTAATGCTGTCTGACTCCACAACGGTTTACGAAGTAAGTGAGACCACGCGGGAAGCCCTGACCGCCGATGCCAGGGTGCGGGTGATTGGTTCGAGAAGCCCTGAGGGTGAAATAGCGGCCCAGTCTGTGGTGATAGTACCGGAGGGAGTGGAAGCCTTGTTCGGGGCCGTCGGAGCCCCTGGTGGACGGCAACGGGGTGGTGGTCCCTAATGTTTCGCCAATCAACCCAGTATGCGGGGTGTAGACATTAATTCGGAACATATACAAAAAGGGCGGCAACCAGCCGCCCCTCTCATTTTTACGGCGCGCAAAAACGACTATCCGTTAGCTCCCTCGATCATGCTCGTCATTTCTTCGACGCTTTTGTCGCCGAAGTCCGGGTCGCCGCCATTTATGCGGTAGGTGGGGGTGCCGAAAATGCCCAGGTCCTTGGCCGCCTGGTGTTCGGTCATTACGTAGTCCCGGTATTGCCCCGAATCCAGGGCGGCGCCCAGTTCAGCGGCGTCAAGCCCGCACTCGGCGCCCAGTTTGAGCAGCACCTCACGGTTGGCCAGGTCGACACCGTCTTCCCAGTAAGCCCGAGCGGCGGCGTGATGGAATTCCCCATCCAAACCCTTGTCCTTGGCAAAGGCGGTGGCCTCGTGGGCCACGTTGGTGTTGGGGCTAAGCGCCGGGCGGCGCATCACGATGCCCGCCTCCTGCGCCCGTTCTTTCCACGCATCATTCAGTTCAGTCTCAGTTTCGCCTTCCCGCAAGGGTCGGGGTTCCCCTTCAATGGGGCGTTCCGGGGACAGCAGGTAGGGCCGCCGGTCGATGACGGCGCCGGTGGTTTCCGCAGCTTTGTCCAGCCTGAGCAGGCCGACATAGCACCAGGGTCAAGTATAGTCGTACCAGACGACAACGTTAGTCCCATTGCTGGTGGTCATTCTGCCCTCCATTCCTGCGATAGAATTGTAGTCGTATTGTATCACGGCGAAATGTTTCAGACGGCTGGTTCCTGAGATTGGCAGGGTGAAGAGATGCAATTCCCCTCGCTAATATCTTTATCTGTTTAATGTGGGCCAGCCCTTCCCTTCCGCTATAATGGGGGCGCGGCGACCAACGTCTCGGTGGCCGTTGAACACGCAATTCGTAAGAATAAGGAGGCCATTATGCCGTTCGGAGGCAACGACTGGCTGGCACTGACTCAGGAAGAGACTCTTGAACCCGATATTCCCATAATTGATCCCCACCACCACTTCTGGGACAAGCGATCGGAACGGATTCCCTACCAGCGCTACCTGCTCCACGAACTGGCCGACGATCTTAACGCTGGCCATGACGTTCGCTCCACCGTTTTTATCGAGGCGCGGGCCATGTACCGGGCCGGCGGGCCGGTGGAAATGCGGTCCGTGGGCGAGGTAGAATTCGTACAGGGACAGGGCGCGGCCAGCGCCACCGGCCTTTACGGCCCCGCCCGGGCCGCCGCTGCCATCATCGGCCACGCCAACCTGAACCTGGGCGCCGAGGTAGAGGGTGTGCTGGACGCCCTGCACGAGGCCAGCCCCTACCATTTCAGGGGAATCCGCCACTCCGTAACCTGGGATCCCCATCCCGAGGTTGATAACACGGCGGCCCACAACATGCCGGGCCAACTGGCCAGCGACAAGTTCCGAGAGGGAGCTAAGGTGCTGGCCAGCAAAGGGTTGACCCTGGAGGGCTGGCTTTACTTCCCCCAGTTGCCCGAACTCGCCGACTTCGCCAAGGCCGTACCCGACCTGACCATCATCCTCAACCACATCGGTGGGCTGCTGAGGGTGGGCCCCTACGCCAACGGCGGCGAGGAACTGATGGACACTTGGCGCAAGGGCATCGCTGCCGTAGCTGCATGCCCCAACGTGGTCTGCAAGCTGGGCGGCATCGGCATGCCCCGCACCGGCTTCGACTGGCACACCCGCACCACACCCATCGGTTCCGAGGAACTGGCCAGCGACATGGCGCCTATCATCAATTACTGCATTGAGCAGTTTGGGCCCAGCCGCTGCATGTTCGAGAGCAACTTCCCGGTGGACAAGGTCTCCTACTCCCACCACGTCCTGTACAACGCCTTCAAGCGCCTGTCCGCCGACTACTCCGAAACCGAACGCGCCGACATGTTCCACGACACGGCGGCGAGGATATACCACATCGGGTAGCTTCTGGCCCAGTTCAGTAAAAAGTAGGGGCGGGTCTGAAACCCGCCCCCGCCACTTGCTTGCCCGTCCCACACTGTCATTCTGAACGATGTGAAGAATCCCAGAGGCAGCCTGGCCAGCAGTCTCCCGTACCAAACCATGTTGAACGGGAACGGTTGGGATTCTTCGTCGCTCCACTCCTCAGAAAGACAGTAAGAAGTGAAAACAACGCAGGGGCGGGTTTCAAACCCGCCCCTGCAAATTTACCACGGCTGCTTAAACGTAGTTCTACTTCCCGTTACCCCCGTTCCCGTTCCGGAACCTGGGAATAACTTCCTTGCCGAACAGCTCAATGGAACTCATCACCTTCTCGTGGGGGATGGTCTCCGTCTGCATGATCATCATCACCTGGTCGACGCCGATGTCCTCGTACATCTGGACTGCCGTGGCGCAACTGTCAGGGTCGCCGGCGATAATCACGCCTCGGTCGGCCAGGGTGTTGGCGTCAAGCTGGGCAATGGCGGCCCGGGCCGCGCCGGGACCGGCGTCCAGGGAAATGCCCGACTCCTCGGCCTGGGCCTTGTGGGCCTCGTCCGACTGCCGCAGCCACCGGCCAAAGTCGGCCTGCAGGTGGTCGGGGACGCCGCCCCAGGCCTCCAGCAGTTCTTCATAAGCGCCAATGCGCCCGGCAATGTAGGGCTTGTCGGGGCCGAAGAAGGTCTTCATGGACTGGGCGGCCAGTTCGCGCGCCTCGTCGTTGTCCGTTCCGCAGTAGGCATGGACGTTGTTGCCCCAGAACTCGGTGGCGAAGGCGCCCACCGGGTTCACGTTCTTCAGTGCTTCCCGGTAAATCTTGACCTGCTCGGCCAGCACTGCGGTGGCGTAGGATGCGGAGGAAAGGACGCCCAGGCCCTTTTCCGCCGCCAGCCGGAAGCTGTCGGCCTGAGTGCAGGCCAGGTACATCCGGGGATGAGGCTTCTGTACAGGCTTGGGCAGCACCCGCCGCTTGGGAACCTGCCAGTGCTCTCCCTCCCACTCGAACTCGTCGGACTGCCAGATCTGGGGCAGCATGGCAATGGACTCTTCCCACAGGGAGCGGGTATTGCGGGGGTCTACGCCCAGGCCCATCTGCTCGTAGGCGTTGGAACGGCCGGTGCCGAACTCCACGCGCCCGTCGGTAAGCTGGTCCACCAGCGCCACCCGCTCCGCGACGCGTACCGGATGGTGGTAGGGCAGGATGCAGACGCCGTACCCGATGCGGATGTTCTTCGTGATGCGGCTGAGGGCGCCGAATATGGCGTCCTGGTTGGGCGAACCGGAAAAGCCGGTCAGGAAGTGGTGCTCCACGAACCAGAGGTTGTCGAACCCGACCTGGTCGGCCAGTTCGCACTGGGCCAGGGTCTCCTTGTAAAGAGCATTCCAGTCAATCTCCGTCCCCTCGTAGGGACGCTGACATTCATACAAAAGCCCAAACTGCATGGCGGTTCCTCCTCAAAAAGACTGGTGAGTTGGTGGGAT
>CASHTH010000930.1:0-42615 GCA_030341885.1 Geodia barretti | reverse complement strand
TTCTCTTGCCCCTTTCCGTTTCTTCTCTGTTCTTCTGAGGTGGCCGCCCGGTACAACTCGTGTCCTGATGCAACCTCCAGGGTGCGACCCCCAGCGTCTGCATCGCCTGGCATGCAGGGCTGCAGAAGTGCTCGGCGTAACTGCGTTCTCATCACACGGGCATGGGACTGTCGCAACAACGTCTTGCCCACGTGCGCTTGTACGCTTCAGGGCGAGAAAATGTCATAAACCCCCGCCGCCGCGGTCCCCCATGTGTCGCCACGTAGTTCAACCTGGCAGTCCGCCCCCTGCTTCCCGCAAGGCGTCACGCACCCCTTCAGCGGTCACACCCCGCAAAGTGCCCGACGTGATACTCTCCCCCGACGGCTTAATACCCGTGCTTCACAAATGGCCTGACTTTGTTCGCTCAAAAGCGCGCGGGCTACCTGGTCGTCCCAGTGCTGTGCCACCCTTCGTTCATCAAGCTGATCCTTCGGATACAAAATGTCCTCCGCTAGCTCCCTGGTCGCTGTTCGCCGCGCCGTGTGGCCTCTGTTCATTCCTTCCATCAGACCCTTCGAGCCGTCCTGAATGTTCCAGCCTCCGCGCGACACGTTCATCCAGCCGAGTCATGTCCTCCCGTAGATGGCCCATTTCCTGACGCAGCCGTGTCTCCATCTGCGTCATTTCCTGGCGTAGCCCGCGGCTGCTCGTCAAGATCAGCCAGCTCCAAGGCAAGTGACATACCGCTAATCATTGCGGCAAATCAGCGAAGTGGCGAGTCACCCAGTAATTCTCTCCCAACAAATCCACGCCTGTGCCGAGCGGTCAGAGTCGCACATTTTTTTGCAGAACGCCATTAACAGAACAAGCCCGTGCTTGTTATTGAACATCAGCCCCCAGCAAAGGCACGAAGCGGCACGTCACCGCCTTTTCCTCTATGAACGTACCCGCCTGCCGGGTCACGATGACCAGCCGCTGCCCCTCGGGGCCGCCGACCGGCATGACCAGCCGCCCGCCGTCCGCCAATTGCGCCCGCAACGGTGGCGGGATGAACGCCGCTGCTGCTGCCACGATGATACCGTTATAAGGCGCCTGATCCGCCAGCCCTTGGCAGCCGTCGGCGTCCATGACCCGTACACTAGGGCAGCCGAGCCGTTGCAAAACGAGACGGGCATCGGCGGCCAGGGAAGGGAAGCACTCCACCGTGTAAACCTCGGCTGCCAGTCGGCTGAGCACTGCGGCTTGATAACCCGAACCGGTGCCGATTTCGAGGACGCGCTCGCCGCCTCGCAACCGCAGATGCTCGATCATCACGGCGACCATGTAGGGCTGGGAGATCGTCTGCATCTCGCCGATGGGAATAGGATGGTCGCCATACGCCTCGTGACGCCGCTTGGCCGGCGCAAAGACATGCCGGGGCACCTCGCGCATGGCTTGCAAAACGCGCTCGTCCATGATGCCGCGCCGTTCGAGCTGGTTCCGCACCATGTCCAGGCGAGCGTTCCGCTCGGCGTTTTCCCGGTGGCGGTTGCGTCGTGGCCACATGACAGCCACTCCCATATAGGGGCCGCCGGGGTCGGCGGCGTTAAGGCAACAACACGTGCTCCCAAGACTGACGACCCACAACCCGCGGGCCGGGGCTTTTCACCCACTGCGCCACCGTTCCCGCCGTCTCGCTGACGAATTGCACCTCCGTCGTGCCGTTCACCAAAACCGCCGGCGTCCCGATATAGCCGCCCGCCTGCGGCCCGGTGCAGCACGCCGGGGCGGTGTTGTCGGGGCTTAGGGTCGTGTGGTCTTCCACCGTGTATAACCCGTCGTTATCCAGGTCTAGCAGCGTGAACGGCAGGCGGCCGCCGCTCGGTGCGTGCAACTCGCTCAGCCAGCCGCCGCCAAGGCTTGGAACGAAGGAGGTGAAAACAAGGCGCCGGTGACGCAGGATGGGATCGCTGACGAGCCGCTCCCCGGCAGAGGGCAAATCGACAAACCAGCCGACGTGCCGGTTCCAATCCACCGCATGGTTATCCATGATCCGTACGTCCCCCCGCTGCTGCATCGTTTGTTGCAACAGTGATCCGTCGAGGCGGCCGTATGCCGGCGGTGTCGACGCATTCCGGTCCCACAGGCCGTAGAGGGTCTGCGGTGCGGTGGAATTGCGGTCACCCGGCTCCAGGTTCTTGCCCGTACCGGCGTAGACCATGGTGCCCGTGATCGGATGCGGTCCCACTTCGGGACGCGTCGTAATCGCTTGGCGCTGGCCGCCGGCGTTGGTACACACAAACAGCGGTGCCGGCGTCGCCCCATTGCGGTATGCGCTGCCCCAATCGCCTGGGAATGGGCTGCTGACGTCGAACTTCCACAGGTTGCCCTGCAAATCACCGGCGTAGATCAGATCGGTGGAAAAGTCGCCGTCGAGGTCCACGGCGGCGGGCGTCGACAGGCCATTCGCCGCGCCGGCAGGGGCGGGCAGGCCGCCACTGGCCGGTATGCGGACATAATCGACGCCGCGCGTCCAGGTGCCGTCCTGGCCGCCGTCGAGAAACACGATATACAGAACGGCATGGTCGTTCGGGCTGTTGTAGCCGTTGCCGAACACCGCTGCCCAGCGGCCATTCTGCATGCGGACAATAGACGGTTGGCTGAAGGTGAAACCCAGGTCGGCGTCATCAGTAGCGGTAAATTCCCACTGAACGATGAGTGCCGGATTGCCGGACGCCGCGGCATTGGCGAGTCGTGCCGGGTCGGTCACGTCGAGCGCGTAGATGCCGCGCCCGCCGGCGCCCAATCCGCCGACGACCCAGGTGCGCCAGCCGCTGGCCGTCCGCACGTCCGCGGCGGTGGGGGAACCGTCCACGTAGTAGCGGTGCGCGTACGCCGGTTTGGTCAATTCGATAAGGTGCGGAATGACGGCGTTCGGCGCGTATGCCATGAGTTCCTGACCGGTGGCGGCATTGAAAACGTGGACAAAGCCGTCGTTGCCGCCGACTACGAGCATCGGTGCACGACCCGCTTGAGCGCTGCGAAACGCCGGATAGGTGTGCGGGTCGATCATGTCCGGGAGCCCCGGCGCGCCAATGAACACCGGCCGCGAGTGGACCAAGTCGCCCAAAAGGCCGCCGCGTTGCCGAAAACCGTCGGGCCGACCTTCCCTCGACGGGTCGCCGCGCAAATAAGTGAGGCGGTCCATGGCCGCCTGGTCATCTATGTCGTGCGGCTCCCGCAGGGCGTCCCTTTGCCCGTCGGACAACTCGTCCCATGCAAACGCCCCGCCCCGCCTGTCGGTGGCGTGATAGGTGAGAATCTGCCGCCGTTGATGGCCGTGCGCCGCCAAGATCTGCTGCAGCAAGGGACCGGCTCGCCAGGCAAGGGTCAGCCCACCGGCATCGTCCAGCCCATAGGCCACCACGTCGCCGTGCCAATTGGCGGCGTTGAAAAGTGTTTGGTACAGCCGCGTGCCGGCGCGCACGGTTCGGCTGCTGACCGTTACCCCAGCCGCGGAACGATAACCGACTTGGCCGACGAACGGCGCCTGGCTCAAATTCAGCGCGGCGGCGAATACCATCCCAACACCGCTCAACACGCCCGCGACCAGAGCAAATGCGACACACAGGTTGAGGCAGGCATTCCGCGTCATACGTGATCCGACCGTCAATTGAACCGCTTGGCGTAGATGCTTTGCAAGATGACCCGCGAGGGCTGGGCGCCAAAAACGCCGGTGATTCCGGCGCCGCGCGCGGAGACGCGGAAATAGTTGGTCTCGCGCGGACCGTGGTACTGCACGCCGCTCACATAGCTGTCCGGCACGGCAGGCAGGCGCTCGATGGTGTATCGGGGTATCAGGGTCTGTGGACCGCTCAGAACGTAGGCCATACCGGCGGGCAAGTCGCTGGCGGAAACCGCCTCGGAGCCGCCGCTGCAGGTACCGGGCGGCCCGTCGCAGGCGGCGTCCCATTTCAGATAGCCCCAGGCCGGCTGTTCACCGACGCCATAACGGCCATCCTCAACGCTGGCGTCCTCATCGAGTTCATCAGGATCCGTCCACGGCTCGATGACTGTTTCGCCGATTGCCAGGGCAACGTCGGCGGCGGCCAGGGCCTGCTTGTGAGCGCGGTCATTGGCGGCAAGTTGCAGTTCGATGCGGCTGTTGGTCAGGGCGGCGACGCCGAGCAGGGTCAGCACCATCAGGAGCAATAAGCTGAGGATCAACACGGCGCCCGACTCACCGGCCGGACAGCGTTCGAGGCGTCCCGAGCGCGTTTGCATCCACCCCGGTGCTGACGTATGATGCTCTCCCATCACCCGATACCCTTCAATAGGTTCACGCACTCCCCCAAACCCGCAGAACCGCTTACCAACAAGGGCGCAATTGTACCACGGCGAAACGCGCGGTACGCGGACTGGGGAGGCGCATCTCCCATTTTCCGACAGGAGCACATTATGGCTGAAATCGATGGCGCGAGGCTGGTAGCCCGCTGTTTGAAGCAGCAAGGCGTGGATGAATTGTTCGGCGTGGTCGGCATCCCGGTCACCGGTATTGCGGCGGCGGCGGCAAGCGAAGGCATCCGCTACATCGGCACGCGGCACGAACAGGCGGCGGGCTACGCGGCGCAGGCCATTTCGTACCTCAAGGGCCGCATCGGCGTCTGCCTGGTGGTGTCCGGCCCCGGCATGACCAACGCCATTTCCGCCCTCGGCAATGCCTGGGCAAACTGCTGGCCTATGCTGCTGATTGGCGGCTCGTCCAATCAGGCCCTGAACCACATGGGCGATTTTCAGGCCGCCCCGCAGGTGGACCTCGCCAAGCCGTTTTGCAAATGGGTGGGTCAGGCGGAGCGCATCGACTTGATTCCGCGCTACATCGCCACTGCCGTGCGCCATTCGATCTCTGGTCGGCCCGGCCCGGTTTACCTCGATCTGCCGGGCGACGTGATTGCCAGCAGCTTGGAAGAAGACGACCTGAGCTACCCGCAGAGGGTGGAAGCCCCCCCCGCCCCGCAGGTGGACCCGGCGTCCATCAAGGCGGCCGTGGCGGCTCTGAAGTCGGCGCGCCAGCCGCTGGCCATTATCGGCAAGGGCGCCGCCTGGGCCGGCGCGGAGGAGCAGGTGCGGCGGTTTATCGAAGAGACGCAAATGCCCTTCCTGCCGTCGCCGATGGGCAAGGGGGTCGTCCCCGACGGCCATCCCCTCAGCGTGGCGGCAGCGCGCAGCTACGCCCTGCAGAACGCCGACCTCGTGTTCACCATCGGCGCGCGCCTCAACTGGATCATGCACTTCGGCCTGCCGCCGCGCTTTCGGGAGGATCTGCGGGTGGTGCAGCTCGACGTGGCGGCTGAAGAAATCGGCTCCAGCGTTCCTTCCGAGGCCCCCTTGGTGGGCGATGCCAAGGTCGTTATGGCGCAGATGGTGGCCGAACTCGAGGAGAGTCCCTGGCAGATAGCCGCCGACAATCCCTGGCGGCAGGCGCTCGACAAGGAGAAAGCGGCCAAGCAGGAGGCCACCGTGCCGATGCTGGAGTCGGATGAAGTGCCGATGAACTATTACCGGCCGCTACAGGAAATCCAACAACTCCTGCCGCACGACGCCATCATCGTTACCGAGGGCGCCAGCACGATGGATATCAGCCGTCAGGTGTTGGACAACTACGAGCCTCGCAAGCGCCTCGACGCGGGCACCTGGGGCACCATGGGCGTGGGGCCGGGCTTTGCCATCGCCGCGCAGGTGGCCAACCCGGACAAGCGTGTTATCGCCCTCGAAGGCGACGCGGCGTTTGGCTTCGACGGTCTGGAGGTCGAGGTGGCGGTGCGCCACAAGCTGCCCATCACCTGGATCGTGTTCAATAACAACGGCATCGGCGGCGGCCCCAGCAGCCTGCCCGAGGGTGCGTCGTATCCGCCCAACGCCTTCGTGCCCAATGCGCGCTACGACAAGGTGATGGAGGCGTTCGGGGGCAAGGGTTACCACGCTGAAACGCCGCAGGAATTGCGGGCAGCGTTGCAGGCGTCATTCGACAGCGGCGAGACGACGTTGATCAACGTGACGATCAACCCCGAATCCAAGCGTCGGCCGCAGCAATTCGCGTGGCTGACCCGGGGTTAGAGAAAGGCAGGACGTCGTTATTGGTCCGTTCGATACAGATAGCGGTTATCCCAAAGCCCGTACAGCGTGGGCGTCGTGTTGCCGAAGACGTTTCGGACTGCGCTCAGCCGTTCTCCCAGTGTCGTGTAAATGACCGGCACGTTCTCGGCGGCGATTTCCTGGGCGCGGTGGTAGAGCTTGACGCGCTCGTCGTTAGTCCAGTTCCTGGCTGGCCATCACGTAAAGATCGTCAATTTCGGCCTCCCAATCCGTCGCCGGCTGTAGCTGGTTCGGATACCACAGGTGCAGGTTCTCGCTGCTGTGCCAGAAAACGATACCGCTATAGGGGTCGGGGCCGCCGCTGAAACCTACAAGGATGGCGTCCCAGTCATAGGAAGTGGTCAACTGGGCGACGAGTTCTCCGAACTCGATCAGGTTGTAATCCGCCTGGACGCTGATGTCCTCAAGGGCCTGCTGGATGATCCTGCCGATCTTCTCACGCACGCTGTTTTGGGTGTTGGTCGCCAATGAGAAAACGATTGGGTTGCCCTCGCTGTCTTCGCGTATTCCGTCCCCGTTGGTATCCATCCAGCCAAGCTCATCAAGGATGCGGTTGGCTTCGACGACGTCGTATTCGTATCGACGCACGTCGGGATTGTGAAAGCTGCCCGCGGCCGGACTGACGGAGGACCACTGCGGGTGGCCGAGTCCGTGCTGCACTTCGTCGATGATCCTGTCCTTGTCGATACTGTGCGCGACAGCTTGGCGGAACTGGGTGTTCTGGAACCACGTCAGCTTCTCCGCTAAGCCTGCATCGGGGTTCATGTTGAACGCCAGCAGCGTTGATCCGAAACCTGGGCCGCGCTTGTAGATCGTGAAGTTCCCTTCCGCCTGCAGCGGTTCGAGTTCCGCGAACTCCTCGCCCAACACGCCGTGGGACGTCGACCTCGCCGGCCTTGAACTTGGCGAGTTCGGCCTCCAAGTCGGGGACGATGAGGCGAACGATTTCGTCCAGGTACGGCAGCGAGTTGCCGGCATCGTCCTTGAGCCATTAATCGGGGTTGCGCTGAAAGACCACACGTTCACCGGGGTCGTAACGCTCGATGGTAAAGGGGCCGGTGCCGATGACCTCCGCCGGGTCCGTGCTGATGTCCCACACCTCGGCAAAGGTGCCGTCGTCCACGTGCTGCTCGAGGATGTGCCTGGGATAGATCGCGGTGCCCATGGAACGGAGGAAGGGGGCGAACAGCACCGGCAGATCGCACCGGACTGTATAATCATCCAGTGCCGTGACGGTCATGGCTTCCGTCTTCCAGACACCGGTCTCCTCGTCCAGGAACCGGAAGTTGAACGCGGCCCGGGCATTCACCCCTTCAATATCTTCGTTGTAGATAATGTCATTGAACGTGAACGCCACGTCGTGCGCCGTGAAAGGTGTTCCGTCGTGCCACGTCACGTCCGTGCGCAAGAGGAAAATCCAGGTCAGGCCGTCCTCCGAATGCGTCCAGGACTCGGCCAGCGCCGGTTCGACTTCGTCAGTCAGCCAAGAGGTCTCGGTCAGGCCCTCGAAGAGATACCCCAGGACGCCCGACGACCCGGCGTCATTCGCGATAGCCAGATTCAGGGTCAGCGGCTCGGAAATGGTGGCAACCGTTAAGGTGCCACCGGGTTCCCCAATGGCGTATTCGAACGCCTCGGCATTCTGTTTGAGTTCTTCTGCAATGGTGCTTGGGCTGTCAGACACGATGCCTGGCCTATCGTCCGAGCAGGCGAGCAGGGTCAGCGCTGCAAGAGCGGCAAGAAGCGCGCCGATGCGTAGCCATCGCCTTTTCCGGTGGACCGCACCGCCGGCCCCAGGCTCATAATGCCAAGAACGACCGCGCCAACGTAACTTTTCAATTGTTGCTGGTGAAACATATCTGTTGCTCCATTTTCAAGTCCTTGTCCTTGACCTGACAGCAGACCATTTTACAGCATCATGCGTCTGGGTTGCCTGTCAAGTTACGCCAGCAGGCAGCCACAGTCATTTTCCCAGAGAACGGAGCCGACTTTCCGATGATTTCACACGCCAGCCAACGCCGATTGGATGCGTTACGACGCCAAATTAAACTGCTGGATGGCCGCTTGCTGCGTCTGGATCGGCTGAGCCGGAAATTTTCGCGCCTTCGGATCGCCCTGGTGCTGGTGGGGATCTGCTGCGCGCTCGTAGCTGAACGCTTTCTCGGCGGCAGCTTCACTTGGCTCACTCTCGGCGTGTTTGGTGCCGCTTTCGTGGTGGCAGCGGTCTGGCATCGTCGCGTGTATCGCAGCGGCATCCGGCACGCCGTGTGGAAACGCATCAAGTCCAACCACGTGGCACGCCTGACGCGCGACTGGGCGAACGTTCCACAACCGCCCGACCTGCCGCCGGACCCGGAACATCCGTTCGCCGCCGACTTGAACCTGTTCGGCCCACGTTCCGTGCACCATCTTCTCGACACCAGTGCGTCGTACGGCGGCTGCGCGCGGTTGCGCACCTGGCTCCTGGACCCGCTGGAGACCCCTGAAGCGGTGCGCGAACGCCAGCAGATCGTCCGTGAATTGATACCGCTCGCGCGCTTCCGCGACCGGCTCCACCTGCATGGCATCCTGCTCGGCACGCAGCCGCAGGCGCGCTGGTCTGCCGATAAGATCGTCGATTGGCTTCTGGAGGAGTCGCCGCCCCGGTTGACGCCATGGGTGTGGGGCCTCGGCCTCTTGTCGCTCGCCAACATCGCACTCGCGGTCCTGTACGCCCTGGGTCACCTGCCGCCGTTGTGGGCCGCAACGTTACTGGCCTACCTCGTTCTGTATACCTACAAGCACCGGGAGGCCCGCAACCTGTTCTCCGATGCCTACCAGCTCGAAAGGGTGCTGCGGCATTTGCGCGCCGTGTTGATTTACCTGGAGGGATTCCCTTACGGCAGGACGCCACACCTTGCCAAGCTGTGCGAGCCATATTGGCGTACCGCCAGCCGGCCGTCGGCGTCGGTGCGCAGCATCGTGCGTATTGCGGGCGCCGCCGGGGTGCAACAGAGCCACCTGCTCGGCTTTCTGGTGAACGTCCTGGTGCCGTGGGACTTGTTCTTCGCCGATCGGCTGAATCGGTACAAGGCGTCGGCCAAGGCAACGCTGCCGGTGTGGATTCATACCTGGTACGACCTGGAAGCCCTGAGCGCCCTGGCCACCCACAGCTACCTGCACCCCGACAACGTCTTCCCGGAAATCGTGCCACAGGGCGAACCGATTCTGCAGGCGCGCGCCTTGGGGCATCCGCTTTTGCCGGATGCCGAGCGCGTGCACAATGATTTCAGTTTCGACGCGCCGGGCGAAATTGCTCTCATCACCGGCTCCAACATGTCGGGCAAGAGCACATTTCTGCGCACTCTGGGGGTCAACCTGTGCCTGGCCTACGCCGGCGCTTCAGTGCACGCCGAAGAGCTGCGCACCGTGCCGCTGCGGCTGTTTACGTGCATCCAGGTCGCGGACTCGGTAACGGACGGCATTTCGTATTTTTACGCCGAGGTGCGGCGCCTCAAGGCCCTGCTGACCGCATTGAACGCCGAGCACGAAACGCCGCTGTTGTTCCTGATCGACGAAATTTTCCGCGGCACCAACAACCACGAGCGCTTGGCCGGCAGCCGCGCCTACATCAAGGCCCTCGCCATGGGCCGCGGCGTCGGCGTGATTTCCACCCACGACCTGGAACTCGTCGGCATGGCCGACGACGTGCCGGGGATTCACAACTTCCATTTCCGGGAAGAGATCAGCGACGGTCGAATGGTGTTCGATTACCGGCTGCGCTCGGGGCCTTGCCCGACGACGAATGCGTTGAAGATCATGCACATGGCCGGTTTGCCTGTAATGACAGTGGAAAGGTAGGCGGGGAAGGACGAGAGAAGCTGCCGCGGCAGCCTCGCCGCTTGACAGCTTCTCTCTGGTTTCACAGGTCAGTTGTCTCACCTGTTAGGTGTCAGCTTACGAACCCGGTTGTTTTCCGAATCAACGACGTAGACGTTGCCGTCTGCATCGACTTCGATCCCTTTGGGTACATCAAGTTGCGCCAGCGTGGCCGGCCCACCGTCGCCGCCGTAACCGACGTGCGCCGACCCGGCTATAATGCTGAGCACGCCGGACGGACTCAATTTTAGAACCCGCCCGACGCTCGATTCCACAACGTAAACGTTGCCGTCCGCGTCCACCGTCACGCCGCCGAGGGAGGCCGTTTCAGCAATGGTGGTGATGATCCCCGCTGTATCAATTTTGCGAATCCGTTTTTGGTGCTGGGTGTGTATGCATAAACAATTTGCTGTCTCGCGCGCGCCCGATAATCCGCGATATAGATGTTGCCGTCCACGTCGATTTCGAACCCGACCGGAAGGCTGAATTGCGCTTCAGCGGCGGGACCTTCGTCGCCACTGAAGCTGCGTTCGCCCGAACCGGCAATGGTCGTGATCATGCCCTGGGCATCCACCTTGCGAATCCTGTGATTCTCCGTATCTGCGATGTAGAAGTTGCCGTCGGCGTCGGTCGCCACACCATAAGGAAAGGTAAGCTGCGCCTCTGTGGCCGGCTCGCCGTGCAGGTCCTTCCTCATCGGGTTTTGCGAGTGATCCTTGTTCGCCGTAATCTTGTTGTACTTAGGCCATAGGCAAAAGAGGGCTATCAACCTGAAAACGGCAGCTCGGCGCTGGCGTTTCCATGGGGGTGTCGTGCAACAGATACTTGTCATACACGGCGGAGCGGTCGGCGACGTGATTCTCAACCTGCCGGCGATCGGCGCACTGCGGCTAGCGTTTCCAAGGGCGCGCGTTGACGTGATGGGTGCCGCCAAGCAGCGCTGCCTGACGCGCCACCCTGTCTATGCCGACGCTATCGTTGACGCTGAGTAGTGGAATCTACCGGCTGTTCGGCCATGAACCCCGAGTGCCGCAGCAACTGGCGGCTTACCTGAGCGGGTTCGACCTGATCCTGTCTTACATGCCGACACCTGATGTGGCCTTCACAAACAACCTCAAGCGGTACTGCTCCGGCGAGGTCATTACTTGGCCACCGCATCCGAGCGCCGGGGTACACGTGACCGACCATCTTCTCCAGCCGCTTCTGGGATTGGCGAGCCAAGTCCCACCTGCTGAGCCCCGCGTGTTTCCCGGTATGGAGCACCGGCAAGCCGCTGATCGATTCTGGCAATCGCCGGGATTGCCGCAACGCAGTGTGCTGGCGGTGCATCCCGGCGGCGGTGGACGGCATAAGCTGTGGCCCTTGAAAGGCTGACAACAAGTGTTGGCGTGGCAGCCAAGGAGGGAGCGCCCGGTGTCCTGATTTGCGGGCCGGTCGAGGAAGAGCGCGGCATCGGCCCGTTGCTCAGCGCTCTCGGCCCTACGTGGAAGGTGCTGCGAAATGTGCCCTTGCCGGAATTGGCGGCGATCTTGGCGAGGTGCGAGCTCTTCGTGGGTCACGATTCCGGCGTCACCCATCTCGCGGCCGCTGTTGGCATCCCCACCCTGGCTTTGTTCGGCCCCACCGACCCGCTGGTGTGGGGACCGCGCAGCCAGCAGGCTTGCGTCATGTCCCCCGTGTCGCCGGGACCGCCGGCCCTGGACAACATGCCGGCCGAGGCAGTCATTCAGACGCTGCGGGCTATGGTGGATGGTACGTTCCAATTCAACCCCTCCGACCTGGGATACACCCGACTGCAAATACCGGCTTAAATCACCCCGTCCTGTCGCAGTTTGTCGACCTCGTCCGTGCCGTAGCCCATCACCTGTTCCAAGACCTCGGCGGTGTGCTCGCCCAGCAGCGGAGACGAGGTAATGTCCACCGCCGAATCCGACAATTTCAGCGGGCTGCCGACCGTCTTGAAGGAGCCGCGCTGCGGGTGCGGCACTTCGACGATCATGTCGCGCGCCCGCAAGTGGTCGTCCTCAAACAGGTCGGCGCTGTCCAGCACCGGGCCGCAGGGCACATTTATCGCGTTCAGATGCTCCATCACCTCGAACTTGGTGTATTTCAGCGTCCACGACTCCACCAGGGCGTACACCTCGTCAAGACGCTGCAGGCGCGCCGCCGGGGTGGCGAAGCGCTCATCGTCAATCAGGTCCTCACGCCCCATGGTGCGCAACAGGGCGTCCCATATCTGCGGCTGGAAGACCACGTAAATGTAGTCGTTCGGGCCGCCGGGCTTGCAGCGCAGGGCAGTACCGGGATGACCGCCGCCCGAGGCGTTGCCGGAGCGCGGCACCGCGTCGTCGAAGTGCTCAATTGGGTACTCGGGCAACGGGCCGCGCTGCAGCCGCTGGTGATCGCGCATCTTGACGCGAACCAGATTGAGCACGCTGTCCTGCATGGCCACCTCGACGCGTTGGCCGAGGCCCGTGTGGGTGCGCTGGAACAGCGCCGCCAGAATGGCCGCCACCATGTGAATGCCGGAGCCCGAATCGCCGACCTGCGAGCCCTGTGCACAGCGGCGGCCCGTCGGCCAGGCCGGTGGTGCTCATGGAGCCGCCCATGGCCTGGGCGATGGGTTCGTACGCCTTGAAATCTTTCTTTGGGCCGTAGGAACCGAAGCCCTTGATCGAGGCGTAGATGGCGCGCGGGTTGATCGCCTGGATCGTCTCCCACGGGAAGCCCAGTCGGGCCAGCACGCCCGGCCCGAAGTTCTCGACCACCACGTCGGAGGTCTTGAGCACCTCGGTGAAGATCGTCTTGCCCTGCTCGCTCTTGAGGTTCAGGGTGATGCTGCGTTTGTTGCAGTTGAGCATGGTGAAGTAGAGGCTGTCCACATCCGGCATATCGCGCAACTGCCCGCGGGTGATGTCGCCGCGTCCGGGGGGCTCCAGCTTGATGACGTCGGCGCCGAGAAATCCGAGAATCTGGGTGCACGACGGACCCGACTGCACGTGGGTCATGTCCAGGATGCGCACGCCCTCCAGGGCCTTGTCTGCCATGACTAGCTCCTTGCTTTCAGATGCCTACACGTTGAAACGGATGGTCAGGACGTCGCCGTCCTGAACCGGATACGTCTTGCCTTCGATGCGCAGCTTGCCGGCCTCGCGGCCCTTGGCCATAGAGCCGCTGGCCACCAGGTCGTCGAAATGGATAACCTCGGCGCGGATGAAGCCACGGGCCAAGTCGGAGTGAATGACGCCGGCGGCTTGTTGCGCCACAGCACCGTGCGGGATGGTCCAGGCGCGCACATCTTTTTCGCCGGCCGTGAAGAACGAGCACAGGCCAAGAAGCGCGTAGGAGGCCCGGATGAAGCGGTCAAGACCAGATTCCTGCAGGCCGAGGTCTTGTTGAAAAAGCTCGGCCTCTTCGGGGTCGAGCTGGGTATTTCGCTCTCGATCTGCCCGTATACGGTGATGACCTGCACATCGTCATCCGCCAACTTTTCGCTGAAATTCCCAGCCAGTGCTTCGGCGGCCGGGCGGCGGGCCTCATCGAGATTGAGCACCACCAGCTGCGCCTTGCTGCTCAGCAGACCAAAACCGCGCAGAACTTTTTGCTCGTCTTCGCTGAACGGCAGACGGCGCAGCGGGCATTCCGCTTCCAGAGCTTCCTGGCAGCGACGTAGCAACTGTTGCTCCCGTTGCAGGTCCGCCCGCTTCATTTTCCCGAAGTCCTTGGTGACCCGCTCCAGGCGCTTTTCCACCACGGCGAGATCGGCCAGCAACACCTCGTTGTTGAGGTCATTGAAATCGCCCAACGGGTCAACGTCGTCGCCGAACACACCCACCACGTGGGCCAGGGCGTCGGCGTCCCGCATCAGGGTCAGCAGGCTTTCGGCGAAATGCGCGCCCGTCTGGCCGGTCAGGACGGGATCGACAAACGACATCACGGCGGGCGTGACCTTGCGAGGGTTGTACAGGTCCGCCAGCGTTTGCAGGCGGGCGTCCGGGACTTCGACCACGCGGGTATCGCCCTTGCCGCCGGTGCGCGAGGTTTGGGTCGGCGCGGCGGCGCTGGTCAGAGCGCGAAAAACGGTGGTCTTGCCACAGGAAGGGAGTCCGATGATGCCTATGTGCATGGGTCGATACCTTGCATGGAAGATGAGGCTGCATACAGCTTGTGCGCCGCGATGTAATCGGCCACGGGGGCGGCCACGAGGTCGTCGATGGGCAGACCCCGTTCGCACCGCTCACGCACTTCGGTGGCGGAAATCGCGTCGGCCTGCGGCGGCAGAGGGCAGCTATGGATGCGGTCGCGGTACGGCGTCAGAAGCGGGTCGTCCGGGAGGCTGAAAGCCCCTTGACGCGAGCAGACGATGAATTGAAAGGATTCGAACATACGTTTCAGAGCCTCTTCGGCGTCGTCGTAGTGCCAGGCAAGGATGCGTTCAGCGGCGTCGCGGCCGGTGAGAAAATACACCTGCGGACGCTGCGGATAGACTGCCAGCAAACCCTCGTACATATCGACGAACAGGCCGTGGGAACTGAGCCCCACGGCGGCATACGGGGCGTCCTCAAGCGCCAATCGCATCATTTCCAGACGCTGCTCCAGGGAGGCGCCGAAGATCGTTTTGTGCGGCGGCACCTGCGGCAGCAGAAACAGCACCTCGTCGATGCCGAAACGCGCCATGGCAGCTTCGGCAACGGCCAGATGCGCCAGGGTGATGGGATTGTAAGCACCGCCCAAAACGCCCAGACGAGCCGGGGCTGGGGCTGCTGCCTTCTTGCTGAGGGTGACGCGGGGCTGGCCCGGTGTCTGCGGATGCGGCGTCATGTGGAAGGCGTCCCGGAGCGTCCTAATCCGCGGCATGGGTGACGTTCCAAAAGTGCCCCACCGGCCCGCTGCCTTGCCCGATCGGGTCAGCGTTCTGCAGGGCGCCGGTGAGATAGGTTTTGGCGCGGCGCACGGCCTCCAGCAAGGTGGCGCCGCGCGCCAGATAAGCGCAAATGGCGGCGGAAAAGGTGCAGCCGGTGCCGTGCGTGCTCGTCGTGTCGACCACCACGCTCTCCAGCAGTTCCATGCGGTTGCCGTCGTAGAACACGTCCGTGGCCTTGGTCATGGCATGTCCGCCCTTCACCACCACGGCGGCGGCGCCGTGTGCAACCAGATGCTCGGCGGCGGCGCGCATGTCGTCGAGCGTGTGAACCTTGGCTCCGGTCAGCACTTCCGTTTCCGCCAAGTTGGGCGTCACGACGGTGGCTAAGGGGATGATCTCGTTTTGCAAGCTGGCCTCGGCGTCGGGCTGTAGCAGGCGGTCGCCGCTCGTGGCTACCATGACGGGGTCAACCACCAGAAATGGCAGGTTGGCGGCCCGCACGGCGGCAGCGACGGCGCGAATAATGTCGGTTGAAAACAGCATGCCGGTCTTGGCGGCGCTGATGGGAATGTCGGACGCCACGGTGCGAATCTGGGCCGCCACGACGTCGGCATCAACGGCCTGCACGGCGTCAACGCCGCAGGTATTCTGCGCCGTAATGGCCGTGATGGCACTGGTGCCGTACACACCGAGGGCCGCAAAGGTCTTCAGATCGGCCTGAATGCCGGCGCCGCCACCGGAATCCGAGCCGGCGATGGTCAGGGCGGTGGTTATCATGGTGCTGTGATCCTTCCTTCCCGAACACCGCATCCATTAGCGTCTTGAGGTAATGGCTGGCGGTGGGGTCGCAATGCAGGTTAGAGGAAGCCGGTGGGCTCGCGGTGGGCCACTTCGCCGTGCCACGCTTCGTCCATGTCGCTCAGTGTCCAGGTGTCTTAAAACGCCGCGCCGGCCGCTTCTGAGCCGATGGCGCGGTAGTTACGGTTGGAGTTGAACGGCGGATCAAGGTAGATCAGGTCAACCCATTCGGAGTTCATGCCGCGCGTGATGTCCAGGTTGTCGCCCGTCCACATCGTGCGGTTCTGCCAGTTGGGGTCGGTCATGGTCGCCTTCAACTCCTGACTCACTTTGTCACGCTACTTGTCTTCCTTGAAAACTTCCAAACGCCCCTAAAGCTCTCTCAGCGTCCGCTTTCATCACATCACGGGGTAGAGCATTCTGATCCACAGATCGATTTAATAATCCTGTTGCATGGCCAGGATGACGAAAATGAGCATACGAATTTCTGATGCCGCGAAGATCATCAAATACCTTGAACTCCTCATCGGATAACATGCCACGCTGATATGCTTCTTCGAGGAGTTTTTCCAATCTGGCATCCTTCACCCATGACTCTCCGGCTCCATGAAATTGGCCTGCAAGTTGATGCTCCACGTATGACAAAGACAGCAGAACTGTTGCTAGATACAAGCCATGAATGTAGGCTAAACGTACTTCCTCGTAACATAGATAAGAAATCTCTCCATGAAATCTGCCAAAGGTGCCTGGAGGTACCTGGATTACTTCCATGACATAACTGAGGCGACGAGTTCGAGACCCGAGGCTTTGCTCGTCCTGTAATTTCAGCCAATCAGTTATTGCCGCAGTATCGGTATGTTCAACCATCTCGTCTCCCTCGTGCTACACTACCCCTCGCTGCGTGCGTTGCGTAGCAACATCACCCTTCTGAATGCCCCAGCGGCTTCGCCTCCTGGGGCGTTCCTGCGTCACGGCACCAGATATATATGCAGCCCTGCGAGGCGGTTTCTCAGTACCCCGCAGGGCCTGACACGCCAAACCCCCATGTGGGAGCCCGCATAAGGGTCGCTTCAGCTTGGCGCACGTTTCGTTCAAGGTCGCGCGCTCTGTTGCATCACCACGCGGGCGCGCTGCGCCGTCTGCCTAACGGCCTGTGACGCAGCAACCCCCTGCGCTGCGGCAGTGTACCATCCCCGCTCAGCCAGCGGTGCAGACGGTCGTTGTAGTCCTGCACGAACCCGGGGATGCGGAACACGTCCGGCAGCACCCAAGTGGCCAGCGTTACCCCCATGACGCTGGCCGCCAACAGCGCCTCATCACTGGCGTCCAGCGGGGCCAGCACCAACGTGCCGCCGGCGACGCACGCCAAGCACGCCATGCCGATCCCCGAGGGCTTCATGCCCAAGTAGAAGCGGTGCGCCCCACGACGCCCAGCAGCTACAGCAGGTACGCCGCCGCTTGCGACTTGCGGGGCGCCTCGAAGGCCGCCCAGCGCTGGTTCTCGATCATCGTTGGTGCTCCAATGCCGCCGTGGTCTGCTCAGTAAGTTCAGATTCTTGCACCCTTGGACAAATTGCACGATTGGCAAAGCAACTGGAGGTTGGCGACCGTTGTTGCCCCGCCTTTCGACACCGGGATGATATGGTCAAATTGCAGCTTTTCACGGCTCCTGCATTGCACACACCGGCCATTGTCTCTGCGCCAGACTTCCGCGCGTATTACCTCGGTAATCGGTTCTCTAGTCGTTTGTTCATAAGGCAATGTGGCTTCCGGCGCTGAGAAAGTACAACGATAGTGACCCATCGCTGTCTTGAACCATGCTTTGCCGAGCACACCGACTATAGATCCTTCAAGCCTTTTGACCTTCCGCGCATCCGGGCCACTTGCAACAGCACGCAGCTTCTTCCCGCAGTGTGTGCAGGCATATTCGATAGACTTTGCAGTTGGACTAATCGAAATTAGGGCCATCTCGTTTTCATAGCAGCGAGGACAATTTTCGATGAAGAAAGCGGTGCGTACAATTTCGGCCAACTCACGTATACATTCCTCGGCGCGCAACTGAATTGCCTGTTCCCGTCTTCTTGCCTCCTGCAAGCGGGCTAGCTCTTCCGCGTTTCGCCTCCTTTTCTCCTCCGCCCACTTCCGTTCACCCTCCGCCCGTGTCCGTTTCCATTCCGCCTTCAACCGCTCTTGCTCGTGCTTCTGAAGTTGTTCTAACTCCTCTGCTTCTCTTCGCCTTTCTCCTCGCCTAGTTGACACGGCTGCCGCGGTTATCGCCGCTATGGTCGAGACGACTATCCCAAGGAGGCCAAGAACGAGCCATGATCTCCCAGCTAACATACCCTCCGCCATTATCGCCGGTTGGAACATGACAACCATCACAACCACACCCCCAGCCATCACAACCACAGCTCCAACAAGTGTCTGAAGCACCACAGGATGACCTTCGCCATTCTTCCTACTCCCGCCCATTCCGATAAGCCCTCTTTCTCCGCCTAATCCCTGGGACTAGGGGAGTGAACGGATGGGTGACAAAATGTCTTTCAATTCAAGCCGTCGAAACGTACACCCGACGCCGAAAGCGGAGCCCCGCGGCATGAATGCCGCCAGAGTAATTCCAGCATACAGACCTTGTGATCCTTGCGATGACGCCTGAATTCTGAAGAGCCTACGAATCAGACTCTGATAACTGTGCCTTGAGCGCCTGGAAGCCGGCTTCGGTCAGCCCGGTGGCGGCCTCAATGACCTCCCACGTCACGCCGACCCGCAAAAAACCCTCCACGGCTTCGACTTGGGCTTCCGTTCGCCCTTTCGCCAAGAGTTCTTCCGCATACGTCATGCTCTCTCCTTCTCGCTCAAGTCCATGGCGTCTGAGCGCCTCCCTGAACGTCTCGATCACCTCGTACTCCTGTGTCGCCATCAGGTACACGAAGAATCGGCGGAGTTCATCGACCCCGCTGCCGGCCTGTCTCAGTGACAAAGCCCAGCGCGCCGCCCAGTCCAGTGCCGCTTCCACGTTGCGGCCGAACGCGACCATCATCAGTAACTGGGCGATGCGGCCCTTGATGCCGCCGGTGACCGCCTCGGGTTCCAGGGTCGTCTGGTCCATCAGTTCGTGGGTGAACCGCGGTACCCACGGCCAGGAGCGTGCGGCTTCGGGAAACAGATCGGCAAACTCCGTCGAATAATTCCAACCGCGCTCGCCCTGATAGAATACCACCGGCACGATAGGCCGCAACTCGTGCCGGTCTGGACCGCCACGCAGATCGCCTTCCCAGATGCGGCAGCAATACCGCAGCAGCCGAAGGCGAATCCACGGGTCGGGTGACGACTGGTGCTCGAAGAGCATATACATCGACACGGGTTGTCCGGTGCTGGTGTGCTGTACCTCGTAGAGCAGGTCGGACTGGCTTTCGCGTAGGTCCTCGTCGATGAAGGTGCCCTCGACCAAGGTCAGGGTCCTCCAATCGAAGCTGTTGCGGACGGTGTCGGGCAGTGCTGCCTGCAACAGGCTGGCGGCCTCGCCGGCGTCGGAGAAAACGGCTCGGAAAAACCTGTCGTGAGGTTGGTGAATGTCGGCCATGACCGCGGGCGTCTAATTTATGAAATGATCAGCGGTTAGCAGCCGGCGCGGATCCGAATGGCTGCCCCTTTGCTCATGGGTGACAGCGCGCGCAACCGCGCCACTTTCTCCACCAATGCATCGATCACGATGTCGATCTCCTCGGCCGTCGTGGAGCGCCCGAGGCCGAAGCGGATGGAGGTGTTGGCGAGCATGTCGTCGAGGCCGATGGCCCGCAGCACGTAGGACGGCTCATTCGAGCCCGACGAGCAGGCCGAGCCCGCCGACAGCGCCGCGACGTGCTGCATGCTCAGCAGCAGCGACTCGCCCTGCACATAGGCGAAGCTGACGTTCAGATTGCCGGGCAGCCGCGGCTCGGGGTGGCCGTTGAGAACAACGTCGTCGATGCGCGCCGTCAGCCCGTCGTGCAGCCGCTGCCGCAGGCCGCGCAGGCGGATGGACTCGGGCTCCCATTGCGCCTGGCACACCTCGCACGCCTTGCCGAAACCGACGATGCCGGGGACGTTGGCGGTGCCGGAGCGCAGCCCGCGTTCCTGTCCGCCGCCGTCGATCATCGGGTGCAGGCGAATCCGTTCCGGGTGCGTTTTGCGGACGTACAGCGCCCCGATTCCTTTGGGGCCGTATATCTTATGGGCGGAAATGGACATCAGATCGACACGCAGGTCATCCACGTTGCAAGCGATTTTGCCGACGCCCTGCACCGCGTCGCTGTGAAACAGCAGGCCGTGCTCTTTCGCCACGGCGCCGACGTCGGCAAGGGGAGCAATGGTGCCGATCTCGGCGTTGACGTACATCACCGAAATCAGGATGGTGCGCGGCGTAATGGCTCGGCGCACGTCCTCCGGGTCGACCAAGCCGCCGCTGTCCACCGGCACGTAGGTGATGTCGAAGCCCTCGGCTTCGAGCGCCTGACAGGCGTCCAGAATGGCGCGGTGCTCGGTTGTGGTGGTGATGATGTGGTTGCCTCGGTCTCTGTATGCGCGGGCGACGCCCTTCAGCGCCAAGTTGTCCGACTCGGTAGCGCCGCTGGTGAAGACGATTTCCTCCGGCCTGGCGTTGATCAGTGCGGCTACCTGCTCGCGTGCCTGGTGCACCGCTTCCTCGGCCTCCCAGCCATAGGCATGGGTGCGACTGGAGGCGTTGCCGAACTTGTCGGTGAGGTACGGCATCATGGCATCCAGCACAGCGCCGTCGAGTGGCGTGGTGGCGTGGTGATCGAGATAGATGGGACGGTGGCCGTCTGCCAGCCGCGTCGTCATGACGAGGTCTCCCCTGACTCGGGCGGCAGCGAGTCGGCGACCAACTCAGCGATGTCCTGCACCCGCAGTGTTTCCTCCACGCCCTTCGCCTTTACGCCGTCAGCGAACATCTGCATGCAGAACGGGCAGCCGGTGGCCACCACGTCGGCGCCGGTCTCGATGGCCTGCTCGGTGCGGATGTGATTCACCCGCTGGCCGATGTTGATCTCCATGAAGGCGTGCCCGCCGCCAGCACCGCAGCACAGCCCGCGGCGTTGATTCCACTGCATTTCCTGCATTTGTACGCCGGGGATGGCGCCCAATGCTTGGCGGGGCGAGGCAAACACGCCATTGTGCCGTCCGAGATAACAGGCGTCGTGGTAGGTCACCTTGTCGCGGCTGGCCTGGGTGGGGTTGATGCGGCCGGCGGCGAGCAATTGTTCGATGAGTTGGCTGTGATGAATGACTTCGAAGTTGCCGCCGAACTGCGGGTACTCGTTCTTCAGGGTATTGAAGCAGTGCGGGCAGTGGGTGACGATCTTGCGCACGTTGTGGGCCTGCAGGGTGGCGATGTTTTGCTGAGCGAGCAGTTGGAAGAGGTATTCGTTGCCCAGGCGGCGCGCCGGATCGCCCGTGCAGGTTTCGTCCTGCCCAAGGATGGCGAAGCTGACTCCGGCGCGTTTGAGGATGCGGGCCAGAGCTCGGGTGACCTGGACGTTGCGCTCGACGAGGGCGCCGGTGCAACCGACCCAGAAGAGGTATTCGGCGTCGGGATGATCGGCGATGAACGGGATGTCGAGGCCCTCGGTCCAACTAGTGCGGGTTTCCTGGGTGCCGCGCCACGGATGCCCGCGTTGCTCCAGGCTGCGCAGCGCCGCCTCGGCGGTCTCCGGCATGCGGCCCTGTTCGAGCACCAGGTTGCGGCGCATGTCGACGATGGTGTCGATGTGCTCGATACCCACCGGGCAGTTTTCCTCGCAGGCGCGGCAGGTGGTGCAGGACCACAGCACGTCCTCCGAAATGACGTCGCCGATCATCGACACGCCATCGGGCTCGTCGCCGCGCAGCACCGCTGCGGCCGTGGCGTTCATGTGCCGCTGCAGGTCAAGGATGAGGAATTTCGGCGACAGCGGCTTGCCGCTCAACCACGCCGGGCAGTTGTCCTGGCAGCGCCCGCAGCGGGTGCAGGCGTCCAGGTCCATCAGTTGCTTCCAGGTGAAATCGGCCAGGCTGGCGGCGCCGAAGCGCACGCTCGCCATGGCTTCTTCGTCGCCTTCGAGCGCCTTGTCCAGATTGGCGATCGGCGCCAGTTCGCCGTTGGCGCGGAATTTATGCAGAAACAAGTTGGCGGGGGAGAAGATGAGGTGGCTGAGCTTGGAGAAGCCGATGTAGGTCAGGAACCCGAAGGTGATGACCATGTGGGTCCACCACCACACGCGATGCCAGAAAAGGAACGTGCTTTCGCCGACACCCACAATGGCAAACACCAGGGCGATGAGCGCGCCCACCGGCGACCAGACGGCCCAGCCGGGGTGCTGTTGCAATTCGGTGCCGCCGATCCGGGCGCCCTCGACCACGAAGCCGCTGAGCAGCACGGCGATGAACCACACGAGCACGATCAAATCTTCGCGGCGATTGTCCAGGCCACTGGGCCGGATGACGTAGCGGCGCCAGGTGAGGCCGGCCACGCCGACCAGGCACAACAGGCCGAACAGGTCCAGGGTGAGGGAAAAAAGGAGGTAGAAGGGGCCGTGCAGGAATTCGATGCCGAGGTCTTCGTGTACCGCCACCATGAGGGTGCCGATGAACAGCACCACGAAGCCGGCGTACATGCAGAAATGCAACACCCCTGGCCATTCGCGCAGCGTCTTTTGCTGCCCGAGGCCGTAGACCAGCATGGCCTTGCAGCGCCGCCATACGTCGGTCAGGCGGTCTTCCGCGCGGCCTTGCATCCACAAGCAATAGCGCCGGTAAAGCGCCCAGCCGAGAATACCGAAGGACACCGCCATGAAAGCGTAAACCCATTCGCCGCCAACGATATTGCCGTAAATCTCGCGTGTCGGCACCATGCGGTTTTCCTCTCGGCGGGCAGCCGCCTAATGTGCGGGTGCCTTGCCCTCGGCGATGTTTTCGGGCACGCCGTCGCCCAGCAGCAACTCGCGCGGGTAGATGAAATTCTCGCGCTTCTCGGCGGCCAGGGCGAAGATGCCGGTATCCATGCGGATGGCGTCACACGGACAGGCCTCGACGCAAAGGCCGCAAAACACACAGCGTAGTTCGTCGATAGTGAAGAAAGCCGGGTGTTTTTCCACCGTCGGGTCGCTGTGCTCGGCGGCGACGATGTGGATGCACAAGGCCGGGCACGAGGTGGCGAGCACAGCATGCAGGCGGTGCAGCGCGGCGAGCCGTCTTCTTTGCGCGTCAGGCGGTGGCGCCCGCGGTAGCGCTCCGACACGTAGGTGGGTTTTTCCGGGTATTGCTGTGTGACCGTATGGCGTTGCCGCAGCACGTTGATCCAGAAATGCCGCGTCGTGACCAGCATGCCGCGCAAAATTTCAGGAAGGTAGAGCCGCTGCCAGAACGTAAGCTTGCGCATAGTGTGTCAACTCTCGCTGGAAATAAGGCAACCCTGTTCGCCGATGGCGGCGTAATCGACACCGTAACCGGGAACGGTGTCGGCGATGTCTCCCCAAACCGCTTCGTGATTCGGGTAATTCCAGTCGGCGCCGAGCAGATTGGCAAGCCGTCTGTATATGCGCCACGCCGGTTGGGAGGCGCCCGGCGGTGCAAAGGCGGCGTTGATGCGCTGAATCCGGCCCTGAAAATTGGTGAAGGTGCCGTGGCGTTCGACGTATGCGGCTGACGGTAGCAGCACCTGCGCCGCCTCGCTACCTGGGTGCATGGCAGATCCCTGTACGATCAAAGCCTGTAATTTTGCCGCCAGGCGCGCGAAGGTCTCGGCTCCAAAGACGGCCTTGAGATCAACGTCGACGGCCATCAACATTTCGATTTCGCCGGCTTCAATGGCGGCGGCCAGTTGCGCCAGATCGTCCGGGGATGCGGGGGTCGGCAGGCCCATGTCCTGGGCGCCACGGGTATTGGGGTTCTTGTCGGCGCGCAGCAGAAAATCGTCCTCATCCCCCGACTCACCGGCGGTCACGGTGACCCCACATCCGGGCAGCACCTCGGCGGTCAGTCTGGCCAACAGATAGCAGTCCTCATTGGTGCCTTGCGGAGCGGCGAGCACCGCAATGGCGGCCGGATTGCGATCGCGCAGCAGGTCAGCGGCGTGCGCCAGAGCTTCTTGCATTGGGGCTGGGGCCAACTCGCCCGTTTCGTCCCGCACGGCGGCTTCCAGCAGCCGATTTTCGTGTAGTGACTTGTATCCGAAGCGTCCGGCGTCGCACATCCAGGTGTCATTGACTTCATCGTTGCGGCGTGGTTTCAGGCGGTACACCCGGCCGTCGTGGTGGTGCACGTTGATGTTGCAGCCGCGCGAGCAGCCCGGGCATACCGACGGCGTTTCCTGCAGAAACCACACCCGAATCTTGAAGCGGAAGTCCTTGCTCGTCAGGGCGCCGACGGGGCAAATGTCAACCGTATTACCGGCGTACGGGTTGTCCAGTTGCTTGCCGGGAAACGTGGAGCGATCTGGGCGGTGTCGCCGCGCTCGAAGATGCCGAGCTCGTTGGTGTGCGTCACCTCGTCGCAGAAGCGCACACAGCGGGTGCACAGGATGCAGCGCTCGGAGTCGAAGACGACGTCGGGGCCGAAATCGACCACCTTGCGGCCGTGCACCTTTTCTTCCTGGAAACGGCTCTGGTACAGGCCGTATGACATGTAGTAGTCCTGCAAGCCGCACTCGCCGGCCTGGTCGCAGATGGGACAGTCGAGCGGGTGGTTGATGAGCAGGAATTCCAGCACGCCGCGGCGGCCCTCGATGACTTTCGGCGAGTTGGTGTATACGACCATGTCGTCGGCCACCGGGGTATTGCAGCTGATTTCGAGTTTGGGGCGGCCTTCGAACTCGATCAGGACATGCGCAGGTGTGCCGGAAACGCTGAGCTTGGGGTGGTAGCAATAGATAGAATGACGATGAGCCGGCCTCGTGCGCCGCCTGGATAATGGTGGCGTCGTCCCGCGCGGTAATTTCCTTGCCGTCAATCGTCAGCTTTTTCGCCATGGTTGCTTCCTAGGGAAGGTCGGGCCGATTGTAGGGGCGCCGGGCACGGGTGTCATGAACTCATGGATGTCCACAGGCCAATCGCTCCCAGATTGACCAGGGCGATGGGGATCAGGTACTTCCAACACAGGCCCATGAGCTGGTCGACGCGCAGGCGTGGTAGCGTCCAGCGAATCCACATCATCACGAAGACCAGGAACAGTGTTTTCGAGAGGAACCAGAACGGGCCGGCGATGACGTCGGGCACGAAGGCGATGGGGATGATGCCGGAGAAGCCGCCGAGGAAGAGCACCACGACGAGGGCGCAGGCCACGAACATGTTGGCGTATTCGGCAAGAAAAAAGAGCGCCCAGCGGAAGCCGCTGTACTCGGTGTGGTAGCCGGACACCAATTCCGACTCGGCCTCTGCCAAGTCGAACGGCGTGCGGTTGGTTTCCGCCAGGGCGCCGATGTAAAGCGCGATGGCGGCAAGGAAGCCGAACGGGAAGCAGCGCCAGATGAACCAGTTCCAGACGCCGCCGCTCTGCGCCAGACTGATTTCTACCGTGCTCAGCGACCCTGCCATCACCACACCGGCGAGCAAGGACAGGCCGACTGGAATTTCATAACTCACCAACTGCGCTGCCGACCGCATGGCACCGAGCAGCGACCATTTGTTGTTGGACGCCCAGCCCGCCATGATGATGCCGATGACCACTACCGTCGAGATGCCGTAGATGTAGAGAACGCCGATATTCAGGTTGGAAACGATGAGATTTTGACTGAACGGCAGGGCCACGAAGGACATGAAGGTCGCCCCGAAAATCAGCAGCGGCGCAATTTTGAACACCGTCTTATCGGCCATCGCCGGGATGATGTCTTCCTTGAGCAGCAGCTTGAGACCGTCGGCGATGGACTGCGCCCAGCCGTGCCAGCCGCCGACGCGCATTGGGCCCAGGCGGTCCTGCATGTGAGCCGACACCTTGCGCTCCAGCCAGACGAGAAACATGGTGAGAATGGAAATGACCACCAGCATGCCCGCAGCAACGTGCAGCAGGGCGATGGTGTACCACGGAATCCAACTCCAGGAAGCCGTGAACGGGCAGGACAAACTCGGCAACCGTGCGCATCAGCCACGCCACCCATCCGACAAGCACACACTTCTCCTTACGTCACGTCGTTGTCATCAGGCCGCGCGGCCTTACCACTGGGTTGGCTGTTTGATCCATTCCAGATCGCCCTTGCCCCAGGCGTATACCAATCCGACCACCAGAATGGCCAGGAAGATCACCATCTCGATGAGCACGAAGGGGCCGGCGCCTTTGAGAATAACGGCCCAGGGGAAGATGAATACGGTTTCAATGTCGAAAATGAGAAAAATGAGGCCGATGATGTAGAAGCGGGGATTGAAGCGTACGAAACCGGTGCCGGTGGATTCCTCGCCGCACTCGTAGGGCAGGAGTTTTTCTTCATGCGGGTCGGCCGGGCGAATGAGGCTGCTGACGAAGAGATTCACGAGGACGAACAGACAGCCGACGACCAGGAACCAGAAGGCGTTGTAAAAACCGTCAAACATAGGCGGTGCTCTCCATACGGGTACCGAAAGCGGGGAGGGGCAACGTCGGATGAGTGGGCAAGAACGCTGAAGCCCCCAGAGCGCCGGGGCGTTCGTGGGGGCTGGTGTCAGGCGCGGGTTAGTGGAACGACTGTCCGCAGCCGCACGTCGTCTTGGCGTTGGGATTGGTGATTTTGAAACCGGATTCCATCAGGCCGTTGATGTAATCGACTTCGGCGCCGGCGAGGTACAGGGCGCTTTTCATGTCGACGAGGACTTTGATGCCGTTGCTGGTCAGCACTTTATCGCCGGGATTCTGTTCCTCTTCGAGGCCCATCTGGTATTGCAGGCCCGAGCAGCCACCCCCAACAACCCGCATGCGCAGGGCGTGTTGAGGATCGGGGGCCAGCTCCTTGATCTTTTCGGCGGCGGCTTCCGTGATGGTGATCATCCTAACTTCTCCTTACATTGCGCGAACAATGTGGCGGGGTTTTGGTTGGTTCGCCTTGAAACCACGTATGTGGCATGAACAGTGCGCTTCGCCTGGAATTTCGAGGAAGTGTAGCACACCGGATTGGGCGAATTCAAATAGCTGTGTAGGCCCGCGAGACAACTTGGGCTTCCCTCGCCGCGCGGAACCGAAAGGACGTGATTCGAGCGTCGTGTTATGGTAACAATTCAGAATTCCACATCGTTGGTACAGATACGGCTTTTGGGAGGCGGAGAACGGATGTCGCAAAGATACTGGATGCTCGTGGGTGCGTTGATATTGTTGCAGTTAAGCAGCCTGGCACACGCCCAAAGCGAGCCGGGCAGAGTGGTGGAGCAGTACATCGCGGCGTTGTCGCAGGGTCGGTTCGCCGAGGCGCGCACCCTGACGCTTGAAAGCGCCAACATGGACGGATCGATTTTCGGCAGTTGGCTATTTGGTACGGGCGGCGCAGGGCTCCCCACGGCGACGGCGGAGTTGTTCCTCAGCCAGAAGTTCGTGCAGGCGTTCCGCTACACCATCACCGGCACGACGCCGGTCGGCGAGAATCAGGTATACGTGACGGCGATTCGATCCTCGCCCGACGTGGCACACCTGTACGAATGGGCAGTGTTGCCGAAGCAGGGCGCGGAGCCGTACGAGATCATCACGGCAATCGACACCTATCTGACCACGGTGAACTTCCCTATGGAGGAGTCGCGGCTGCGGTTTACGCTCATCCGCGAAGTCGACGTATGGTTGATCAGCGCGATCGCGGACGCCAGGTTCGCCCGCCTGGGGCAACTGCCCGGCGGCCAGATGGCGCGCGCACCGGCTGGTCAAGCCGACGCTGCGGTTTCGCAGCCGGCGACCGGTGTGCCGGAATCGCCGCCTCAGGAACCCGTCATCACGACAACCTCGACGGACGTCGGTCGGCTCCTGTCCGATGCCCAATTCCACGCCACCTTGCAGGGATTCAACGATACCTTCCGCTCCCCTTCCCAGATCAGCGCCGCGGCCGTCCAGTCGGAGCCCAAAAAACAGCGGTTCTGGAAACGCCTGGCGCAGCGTCTGAAGCTTAAGAAGCCAGCGGTCCAGGTAGTCAACGCGGACTTGGAAAGGTCCTTTCAGAACATCCGCGAGGCGATCAGCCGTTATACGGTCGATAATGACAACGTCCCGCCGGATGAGGCCCTGATCCGTGACTGGCAAAGCCTGCGTCAATTGATCTCGCAACACGGCAGAAAGCGCCGCCAAATCCCAGACAGCGAAGCCGCGGCCGGCTTTCGATTCGTCAACTATACCCGTGACGCCGAGGGCTACGTTCTCCAGGTCGAATTCCTGTCGCCCCAGGCCGGCTTCACCCACGCCGAAATCACCCCCTACCGTGTTACCCGCACCTACTGACTTGCGGTGGAATGTCGGATTCGCAAGGCGCAATCCGACCTGCTGGTTTCCCGATGCGAGGTTGCGCACATGACGCTCTTGAGAATCCACCGCATCCTCATCGCCAGCGGCATTGTCGTCTGTCTGCTTCTGGCCTTTCGCCTTGGCTGGCGCGGCGAGCAAGCCGGTCCCTTGGGGATGGGCCTCCGAGTCGGCGTCCCGCTGCTTGCCGCTGCCCTGCAGGCGTACTACCTCTACCACATCCGCGGACGTCGATAGCGGGACGTTGTCGGGATAGGTTTCAAACCCGCTGCTACAACAAAAACGACGCGCCTCGGACGAAATTGCGGTGACGTTCGCGGTCGAGGAGGAAGCGCAACACGAGGTGCGGGAACTGCCGATGGGGCGCTTTGGGGAGGTCGGGGCTGATCATGCACAGGCATGGTGATGGTGCGGCAATGGGGCAGATGGGTTGACAGCCAGTCGGCGGTGGGACGGGCGGCCCCCTCGCCGTCGGCGAGCAGGATGAAGATCGGCAGGGTCAGGCTGGACAGATGTGTTGCGAGGGTGGAATCAAGCGGTGGAGCCTTGGCCGCAGGGCCCGGAAGGTCCACGAGGAGGAGGGCTTCGAGAGCTTTGGGACGATGGTGGGCGAACTGCAAGGCTGGTATCCAGGCGGGAACAGGGCTGGCCAGGTAGACGCGCTCCAGGCGCAGAGCGTCGAGAAGGGCGGGTAGGTATCCGGTGGTTGGTTGCGGCTGGCAAAATTCATAAGCGATGGTGTGACAGAGTTCGCCGAAGAGGGGCATGTGGGGCAACCAGGCGGCGATGCCCTCAGGGCCGGGAAGCAGGATAAGGGGGAAGCCGTCGCCGGCCGTTTCGTAAGTAAACCGAGAGCCGTCCGGGAGTTGCAGACGAGGCACGATGGTTCCGCCTACCTGTCTGCGACCGCTTTGACCTGCGTCAGGTCCGTCAATCCGCCCAACACCTTTAGCACGCCGTCCTGCAACAGGGTGGTCATGCCCTGCTGTCGGGCCAGAGTCGTAATTTCGGTCACCCGGGCGCGCGATTGAATGGCGTGCCGGATGTCATCACTCGCCACCAACAGTTCGTGCACCGCCCACGCGGCCTTTGTAGCCCAGCCCCTGGCACACCTCGCAGCCCTTGGCGCGGTACAGCGTGGCGTCCGCCGAACCTGGCAAATCCAGGTCGGCAAAGGCCCCTTCGCCATACGCCTGCCGCAGTGCCGCCCACGCCGCCTCGTCCGGCTGATACGCCTCTTTACACGCCGGGCAGAGGGTGCGCACCAGCCGCTGCGCCAGCACCGCCACCAGCGCGTCGGCGAAATTGAACGGATCAAGCCCGATGTCCAGCAGCCGCGTCACCGTTTCCGAGGCGCTGTTGGTGTGCAGCGTCGAAAACACCAAGTGCCCGGTCAGCGATGCTTCGATGCCGATGTGAGCGGTCTCGGCGTCGCGCATCTCGCCGACCATGATGATATCCGGGTCGGCGCGCAGAAATGACCGCATGGCAGCCGCGAAGGTGAAGCCGATGCGCGGCTGAACCTGCACCTGCCGCAGGCCGTATTGGGTGATTTCAACCGGGTCCTCCGCCGTCCAGATCTTGCGCGACGGTTCGTTGATGGCGCCGAGCGCGGCATGCAGCGTGGTGGTCTTGCCGGAGCCGGTCGGCCCGACTGCCAGGACGAGGCCGTAAGGCTTGCGGATAGCCGTCTCGAATCTCTCCAGATTGTGCGGCGTCATGTGCAGGGCCGACAGCGGCAATGGCTCGCTGGCGGTCAGAATGCGCAACACCACGTCCTCATCGCCACTGGCCACCGGCATCGTGGCGACCCGCAGTTCGATGTCCCGTCCGGTGGGCAGGCGGAATTGGATTTTGCCATCTTGCGGCTTGCGGCGCTCGGCGATGTCGAGGCGCGCCATGATCTTCAGCCGCGACACCAGGGCGCGCCGGTAGCTCGGCGGAATGCGCTGGTACTCCCGGCAGTGCCCGTCGATGCGCAGCCGCACCACGGTGTCGTGACGCGCCGCGTACGGCTCGATGTGAATGTCCGACGCCCCCTGCACGTGCGCATCCAAAATGATCTGGTTGCCCAGCCGCACGATGACGCTGTCGTCCTCGCGCAGGCCACCGGCGGGCTCGTCGTCCTGCGGCAACGGCGTGCTGTCGTGCAACTCGCCCAGGATGTCCTCGATGCCGCCGAATCCGCCCTGTTGGCTGCTGGCGCGCTGCAGAAAGCGCGCGATGTCCTGCCGCAGCGCCACCATCCAGCGCAGGCTGGCGCCGGGCAACAGCCCGCGGATGTGCTCGATCTTCGCCGCGTCCCTGGGGTTGTCGATCAGCACCTCGAGGTGGTCTCCGGCGCGCCGCAGCGGCATCCAGTAATTCATCCGCAGGTAGTCGACGTTCAGCCCTCTCAGCAGGCCGGCATCGACCGCCGCCCGCTCGTCGTAGGCCACGAATGGGCAGCCGTAATGCTGGCTTAGCGCCCGCCCGATATCCGCTTTGGAAACCTGGTAGGTGTCCAGCAGCACCGATTCCGTGTCGCAGTTGCGGCGGCGCGCCTCGGCCATGGCGTTTTCCAGTTCGGCACGCGAGAGGATCGCCTGTTCCAGCAAATGATCGAACTGGCTGGCCGTTTGCTGCCGGGTGGCGGTGTTGTGCTGGCGAATGGCGATGCCGATGGCCTCGGCGATGGTGCCCGCGAAGCTCGCCTCTTCAGCGGTGAAGCGCCCGCCATTGCGCTTATTGATGAGCAGCAGCACGCCCATCAGGTATTTGCCGTCCACCAGGATGGGCACGGCGAGCATCTGCCGGGTGCGAAAGCCGCTGCGCTCGTCCCACGAGCGGTTGAAGGTCAGGTGCGGGCCGATGGCCGCCAGCTCATCGGCGTCATACACGTCGCCAATGTTGAGGGTCTTGCCGTATCGGGCGCAGTAGCCCGATACGCTGGTGGCGTCGATGGGCACGCGGATTTCCTGAATGCCTTGCAGGGAATCGAGTAGGAAGCGCGAGTACAGTTCCCGGTTCTCGCGGTCGATGGCGTAGAGCGTGAGTTGTTCGACCTCGAACAGACCGACCAGGTCTTCTTTCAGCTTGAGAAACAGGTCGTCGAGGGAGGCGGCGGCGCGTATTTTGTTGATCAGCGCCGCCTCGGGGCCTTGCGAGCCGCGCTCTGCCGCGACGTTGCCGGGCAGCGGAGTCGCCGTGGTGGGAACGTCAGGCGGGGTCATCTCAAACGTACCAGCGCGATACCGATTCGGCCACGCACACCGGTTTTTCCTGCCCCTCGCGCTCGAAGGTCAGCAGCATGACGGCCTGCGCGCCGCCTTCGATGTCCTGCAACTCCTTGAGCTCCAGGTGCATGCGGATGCGGCTGCCGGCGGGCACCGGGGCGGGAAAACGCACCTTGTTGACGCCGTAGTTGACGCCCATCTTGACGCCTTCCATTTTGTACACTTCCCACATCATTTTGGGTGCCAGGGACAGCGTGAAATAGCCATGCGCCACCGGTCCGCCAAAGGGCGATTCGTTCTTGGCGCGTTCCACGTCGACGTGAATCCACTGGTGATCGCCGGTGGCGTCGGCGAAGGCGTTGATGCGCTCCTGCGTCACGTCGTACCACGGGCTGACGCCGACTTCCTTGCCGACGTATTCCTTTGCCTCTTCAATGCCGGAAAACACTTTCATTTGGCTATCCTCCTGTGGGTCATGCGGACGCGCCCTGGGTGCGCTGTCGGTTGCGTTTTGGGAAACGGAAGCATAGCGCAATTCGATGCCCGACGCAGGGAGTAGGTCCTCAAAGGTGCATTATCCCACATGCCTCTACTTACCCTGCACGCCGCGTGGGTCGAAGGCGTCGCGGAGGCCGTCGCCGAGATAATTGAAGGCCATGACGGTGACGAAAATGAGCGCGCCGGGGATGAGAATCCACGGGTGGAACTTGATCTGCGCAATGTCCATCGCCAGCGCCAGCATGTTGCCCCAGGAGGCTTCCGGGTCCTGGATGCCGAGGCCGAGCAGGCTAAGGCCGGACTCGCCCAGGATGTAGCCGGGGATGGATATGGTGGCCGAGACGATGGCGTAGGAGAGCGTGTTGGGCAGCACGTGGCGCACGATGACGAGGCGGTCCGGCACGCCCATGGCGCGGGCGCTGGTCACGTAATCCATCGAGGCGATAGACAGCACCAGGCCGCGGATGGTGCGCGCCAAGCCAGCCCAGCCGATGAAGCTGAGGATGGCGATGATGGCCACGTAGGTCTGAAACGACGACCAATCGGCGGGAATGGCGGCGCGCAGCGACAGCAGCAGGTAGAAGCCCGGTATCAGCATGAGCATTTCGCACAGGCGCTGGATGGCGATGTCGGTGCGCCCGCCGAAGTAGCCGGAAGCGCCGCCTACCAGCATGCCGAGCACGAAGGTGATGGCCACGCCGATCAGCCCCACGGACAGCGAGATGCGCCCGCCGTACAGCAGCCGCGACAGCACGCCGCGCCCGAAGTTGTCGGCGCCGAGCAGGAAGAGCATCGGCCGGTTCGGGTCGTCCGGGTCGACGTTTTCCAGACCGCGCAGGCCGAACAGGTGGACGCGGGTCTCGAACAGCCCCAACAGGCGGTAGGGATCGCCCTTGACGAAAAAGCCGATGGGGTAGGCAGCGCCGGGCGTCGGGCGGTACACCTTTCGCTGGTTCACGTCGAATTCGTACACGCTGTTGGTGATGTAGGGCCAGCGCAGTCCGTCAGCGTCGGAGATGCGTACCCAGTTGATCATCGGCGGGTGGTACGCCTTCTTGCGGGCGCTGCTGGCGTAGTGGTACGGGGCCAGGAAGTCGGCGAACAGGGCGCTGCCGTAAAGCAGTACCAGGACCCAGAAGCCGAGCATAGCCAAGCGGTTGCGGCGCAGCCGAAACAGGGCACGGCGCAGCGGCGAACGTGACAGAGGCGGGTCCCCGGAGGTAATCCGGGTTGGGGCCTCTGCCGGGCGTGTTTGGCTGTGGGATTCGACCTGTTGCATGGCTCTTATAAAGTTCCGAGTTTCGAGTTTTTAGTTTTCAGCACTCAAAACTGAAAACTAAAAACTAATGCGGGGATCGACCCAGGCGAGCAGGATGTCGGCGAGCAGGTTGCCGATGACCAGCAGCAGCCCGCTCACCAGCGAGCTCGCCATCACCAGGTAGATGTCGTAGGAACGCACGGCCTTGAGCATGAGCTGGCCGATGCCGGGGTAGCTGAAGATGATCTCGACCAGCGCCGAGCCGCCGATCATGGCGGGCAGCAGGGAGCCGAACCCAGCCACGAACGGCGTCATGGCGTTGCGCAGGATGTGCTTGTAGTTGACCACCGTGTTGGACAACCCCTTGGCGCGCGCGGTGGTTACGAAGGGCATGTTGCTCTTGTCCAGAAACTCCGCCCGCAGCACGCGCACCAAGCCGGCCATGGCGCCGGTGCCCAGCACCACAACCGGCAGCACGAGATGGTGGGCGAGGTCCATCATGCGCTCCCAACGGCTTAGCTCGTAGTAGTTGGCCGAGGTCAGCCCGCCGATGGGAAACGACTCGTGCAGCAGGTGGCTGGGACTGAAGTCGTACGTCAGGGTGGTGGCGTAGAGCAGCAGCAGCGCGAAGAAGAACGACGGGATGGCCATGCCCATGTAAGCCATGAAGCCGAAGATTTTGTCGCTTGTCGAGTACGGGTGGGTGGCCGAATAAATGCCGATCGGCAGCGCCAGCAACCAGGTGAACAGAATGGCGAAGACGTTCAGCAGCACGGTGTTCTTCAGGAACGGCCACATGGTGGCCCACACCGGCTGGCGGTTCTCGATAGACCTGCCGAAATTGGGCGCGCCGATACTGAAACCGCTACCGGCCTTGACGAGGCGCATCTCGTCCACCCGCAGGGAGCCGGGCGCGTCGCTGCGAAAGCTGATGGCGCCCATGCGGGTGGTATCGACGCCGGCGCCTTGCAGGTCGGCAAATTGCAGGTAGACGGTACGGGCGGCGTCAGCGGGCAGGGCAACGGACGTTTCGTAGGCACCGTCAGCGGTATCTTGCAAGCCAATTTGCACGAGCATGTCTTGCGTCATGGACGGCAGCACCGTGAACTCGACGCGGTCGCAGCGGCCAGGACCGACCAGGCCGTCGGGGAACTGATTGCGCAGAATAGGCTGGCGTTTACTGGGATCGAGGATGTGGCGAGTGGTTGCCAGTGGCGTGTCGCCGGTAAACCAGGTGGCTTGCATCTCGGCCGGCATGCCGCCGTATTGTTGCGCGAACAGCATGAAGCCTTTGAGACGCTCCCGGTTGACGCTGAAACGGGCGTAATCGGCGTCCGACAGGGTGATCGAGGCCGGTGCATCGGTGGCGATGAAGCGCCGCTCGACCAGCGCCTTGCCGTCCTCGTCCTGAACCCGCAAAAAGACGTCCGCACCGGCCGCCGTGTCGTTGCGCAGCTCCAATTCCAGGGCCTGGAAATCCGCCGCGGACCAGTGGTTGCTCGGGTGCTCGCTGGCCGCGTTGGGGTTGTCCGTCTTGCCCAGCACGCCCACGTCGCCGGGCGCATCGAAGTTGAAGGCCAGGGCGAAGGCCCCTTCGTCCCGAAGCCGGACGTGGACGGGCGTGGCGTCGCCTTGGATGTCGTAGGCCTCGCGGTTGTCAGCCAGCGTGTCGTATTCAAAATCGCCGATGCGGACCCGCTCGCTGGCGAAACGGACGTCAAACAGAACGCCGCGCAGCCATCGGACGTATTGCGCGATCCAGCCTTTGTCGGCGCCAAATTCACGTTTCCACTGGCGCAACTGCCGCTGGTCGAGATCGGGCTGCAAGGCCCACTGGTCGAAAAAGTCGCCCGGCGCGATCTGAATGATCATGAAAATGACGAAGGTAAGGCCGAGGAGCAGCGGGATGGTGATCAGCAGACGCTGCATGATGTAGGTGTACATGGGCGGGACTCTTCATGTGCCCCCTCCCGGCCCTCCCCCTCACCGGGGAAGGGAATTAACACTCCCTCTCCCCTGGCGGGAGAGGGTTGGGGTGAGGGGGAGTTCAAAGTGAGACGGTACCCGACAGCTAACGCACGTAAAGGTAGCGCACATCGTACAGGCCGTACAGCGTCGGCGTCATGTTGCCGTAACTATTGCGCACCGCGGTAATGCGCTCGGCGAGGGCGGTGTAGATAACCGGCAGGTTGTCGGACGCGACTTGCTGGAACTCGTGGTAGATGGCGTATCGTTTCGCCTCGTCCATCTCGCGGCTGCCGTGTACGAACAACTCGTTGATGGCCGCTTCCCAGGGGGTGGCTGGCGCTTCCTGCAGGGGATACCAGAGGTGCAGGCGCTCCGACGAGTGCCACAGGTTGATACCGCCGTGCGGTTCCACGCCGCCGGTGAAGCCGATGACGATGGCTTCCCAATCGTAGGTGCTAACCAGTTGGGACACCAGCGAATTGAATTCCATGAAGCGGGTATTGGCCTGGATGCCGACCTTGGCGAGATCCTGTTTCAGCAACGTGCAGACTTCTCCCGGACGTCGTTGCCGGAATTCGTCGCCAGCGTGAAGGAGAGGGTGGTGCCCTCGTCGTCTTCGCGGAAGCCGTCGCCGTCCAGATCAAACCAGCCGAGGCCGTCGAGCAGGTCGTTGGCGCGTTTCAGGTCGTAGGCGTACTTGGTGACGTCCGGGTTGTGGAACGGCCCCGCCGCCGGGCTGATGGCGGCCCACTGCGGGTAGCCCAGGCCGTTCATCACGTTGTCGATGATGCTGTCTTTGTCCACGCTGTGGGCGACCGCCCGACGGAAATCCCGATTCGTGAACCACTTCAGCTTGGCCGGCTCCACGAACGCCCGGTCGTTGTCGGGATTCTTGCCCCGGTTCTGGTTGAAGGCCAGGAAGGTCGTGCCGAAATTCGGCCCCTGCCGGTGCAGGGTGAAGTTTTTGGTGGCTTCCTCCGGCTTCAACACCGGATATTGGTCGCCCGTGACGCCGAGGACGTCGGTCTCGCCCGCCTGGAATTTGAGCACCGCCGCGGCGATGTCCTGAACCACCAGGTAGAGGACCTGATCCAGATAGGGCAGGGCATTGCCCGCGTCGTCCTTCTTCCAATAGTGCGGGTTCTTGCGCAGCACGATGCGCTCGCCGACGTCGTACCGCGCGATGGTGAACGGCCCCGTGCCGATGATCTCGCTGGGGTCGGTACCCACGTCCCAAGTCGAGGTGAAGCTGCCGTCGTCGACGTGTTTTTCCAGGATGTGCTTGGGGTAAATGGGGGTGTCGATCGTGCGCAGAAACGGCGCGAAGGGTACGGGCAGGGTGAACCGCACTGCGTGGTCGTCGATCTTGGCAACGGCGATCTGACCGCGCTGCCATTCCTGCGTGGCCTCGTCGAGGTAACGGATTGTCAGGCCCGGCCGCGCCGAGGCGGGGATGTCGTCGTTGTAGATGATGCGCTGGAAGGTGAAAAGGACGTCGTCGGCCGTGAAGGGCGCACCGTCGGACCACTTGACGCCCTTGCGCAGGTAGAACGTCCACACCAGGCCGTCTTCGGAAGCTTCCCAGCGCTCGGCGAGGTTGCCTTGCATCCGGGAGGTCAGCCAGGAGGACTCGGTCAGACCCTCGAACAGGTACCCGAGAATCTCGGTGGACGACGTTTCCGTTGAGATTGCCAAGTTGAAGGTCTTCGGCCCGCTGATTGTGGAATGCGTCAGCGAGCCGCCCGGCTTGCCGACTTCGTAGCGAAACTCGGTGGCGTTCTGTTTCAGCCGCTCGAGCAGCGCGTCGCCGCTGTTCCCTTGGCTGAACGCCAACCCGCCGCAGCCGATTGTCAGTAGCCCGAACGTCAGTAACGAAAGCCCTCTCCTGAAACGCCTTGCAACGGTGAGCATAGGTTCTCCCGGCTTGTGGTATGGTGTGTCGTGATGTGTTTCCGGCAGGGCAAGCCCCCCTAGTCATCCTGGCAATTGCCGAGGCTTGCTGTCAAGAGCCTTGTAGGAACGCACTCCCTCCCCATAGGCCGGGAATTGTTACGCCCTCTCCCACTCGCGGGAGAGGGTTGGGGTGAGGGGGACTTGAAGTGCGACTCTGCTGGACAACGGGGCGAATTGCCCATCCACTGGTTTGCAAACAAGGTGTGCCTTGCGAGACGCTGTTCTCCAATACGAGCCGTGGATACGCCTGAGCGGCTTTGGAGTCGTCTTCCTGGCGGTGGCGTTGGCTGAGCGCTGGGCGCCGCGGCGCCAGGCAGGCACGGCGACCGCGCCGCGATGGATCGCCAATCTGGGGCTGGTGATGGTAGACAGTCTGATGCTGCGCCTGTTGTCCGCGGCTTCAGTCGTGGGCATCGCCTTGGCCGTCGAGGCGCAGGGTTGGGGCCCTGTTCAACAGCCTGCTCCGGACGCCCGCTTGGTGCGAGGGGTTGGCTGCGGTGGTGATCCTGGATTTCGCCATCTATCTGCAGCACGTCCTGTTCCACGCCGTGCCGCTGCTGTGGCGTTTCCATCGGGTACACCACAGCGACCGCGATTTCGACCTGACCACCGGGGTGCGATTTCATCCGGTCGAAATCCTGCTTTCCCTGATTTACAAGATGGGCGTCGTGGCTGTCCTTGGACTGCCGGCGATTGCCGTCCTCGTGTTCGAGGCCATTCTCAACGCCACCAGCCTGTTCAACCACGGCAACGTGTTCCTGCCCGTCGGGGTGGACCGGGTGCTGAGATGGTTCCTGGTGACGCCCGATATGCACCGCGTGCATCACTCGCCCCTACTCGTGGAAACCAATAGCAATTTCGGATTCAACCTGCCCTGGTGGGACCGCCTGTTCGGCACCTACCGCGCCCAGCCAGCCGCCGACCATACCGTAATGGCCATCGGGCTTGATGACGTCCGCCAACCCGACCGCTGGCCGCTCTTTGGCCTGCTGGCGATGCCGTTCCGGCGCACACTGTAACTATGTAGGTCGGATTAGCCGCAGGCGTAATCCGACATTCCGCTAACGGCGGCGATTGAGCAGTTGGGACAGAGCGGCCATGGCGGGATGGTTGGCCGAAACCGCTGACGGCAAATTCTCGTACCTGTGCAGCAATTCCGACTCCGATAACTCTTGGGGCCAGTCCAAGTTGAGTGTAATCACACCCTTTTCAGGGATTGTGATTGCGCCGATTTCTCGCAAATGGATGAAGTCTCTGACCCACGCGCGGTCGGGGTATTTGAGGTGGTTGTATTCATCTATCGTACGATCAATCAAATTTCGGATTTCCAGGGTGGGCGAATCAAGCAGCGATTCCAGGACGTGCAACTGGCGAGCGGCTAAGGCTCGGCGACGCCGGCTGCGCAGCTTTCCGAACAGGGACTGGGCGAACTGTCGAAACAGGGTTCGCTTGTTATGGTCCACGATGCTGGCGGCGACCGCGTTGCATCGCGCCGAGACCGCAGGTAGCGCAAATCTCAGGAAGGGCGTCAGGTCGTGGCCTATCTGACGAGATTCGGACAGGGCCGCCAAGTAGTCGTCTTTGTACTCGTAGTAGTAATTGGACAGGCTGACCATCACCAAATTTGCTGACACCAGCCTGCCTCAGCATGAACGCTTCCAGAGCACGAGACGTGCGTCCATTGCCGTCGCCAAAGGGATGCATTGCGCCGATGTGGTAGTGAGCGGCCAAGGCCTGAACGATGCGGTCGTGTTGCCGGAATTCACCGGCCATCGCGTTACAAAGACCGCTGAAGGCCGCCTGGCACTGGTTGCCCCCCTCGGCGCCGCGGCAACGCGGGGTCCCGAACGTAACGTTCCAGTCCGTTGTCCGCAGGGCGCCGGGTTCGCAGTGGTCATCGTCGCAGTCGGTTACCATGCGGCGGTGGATGTCCAGCACGAACTCGGGGGTGATGGGCTGGTCAGTCGGTTGGGAGCGCAACCAGCGGTACGTGGTATCGGCTGCTCGTAGCTGGCGCTGCGAACGCGTGAGATCGACGTCTGGGGGAACTTGGCTTGCCAGGGCTATTTCTTGTTCCTGATCGCTGAACTCGGCGCCCTCGATACGAGAAGTGCCGGCAGCCTCAAGGCGCAATTGCTCCTCATGGACCTGCGCAATCCATTGTTGCAGGTACGGCAGCCGGTTCAGGACACCAGCGGCGGTTCTGGCTTCCACCAGTTGGTCAAGGATGGCCGCCGTTTCGTAGAACACCCACCGCTCCGGCAGGGTGTAGAGGTTGGTCGTTTCGGAGGTCATTTCCGTCTCGTTTCTGCCGATGTCCAACATCCATACGGACATTATGGCACGAAACGCAATTTCATTTCCCGCTCATTTCCGTTTCATTTCATCCCGTGTCGGCACCCTCACGCCGCGGCCAGCGTCTCAAAATACTTGACGAACGCCCGCATGCCGCCGCTGGCCTGGCCCCAATCGAAGTTCTCGTTGGGCGCGTGATACCCGTGCTCGGGGAGGCTGAGGCCCAGGAAGACGACGGGAACCTTCAGCATTGTGTCGAGAGTGACGACGGCGCCGATGGAGCCGCCCTCGCGGATGAAGCTGGGGGACATGCCGAAGCCGAATTCCACCGCTTGGCGCACGGCGTCGCCGTAGAAGCCGCTGAACTCGCCGAGGTAGGGAACCAGGGCGCCCGCCGGGGGTGATGCGTACGTCGGGGTTGAGGCGGCCGACGAAATCGCACGTCAGTTCCAGAATGCGGTCGGGGTTCTGGTTCGGCACCAGCCGCATGCTGATCTTGGCTTCCGCCTCATGGGGCACGATGGTCTTGATGCCCGGGCCCTGGTAGCCGCCGCTGATGCCGTGTACCTCGAAGGTCGGCTCGCTCCAGATGGCTTGCACAATCTGCCGCACGTCGTCGCTGCGCAAGTCGTGCAGGCCGTGGGCCGTGCGGAAGCCGTCCAGGTCAAAGCCGCTGCCCAGGAAGTGGGTCAGCTCGTCGCTGCTGAGGCGCTGCACGTCCTCGTAAAATCCGGGAATGCTGACGCGCCCGGTGCGCGCCTCGTAGCAGCAGGCGATCAGTTCGGCCAGCTCGCCGATGGGGTTGCGCGCGGCGCCGCCGGTGAGGCCGGAGTGGCTGTCCTTGCTGCCGGTTTCCAGGCGCCATTGCATCATCAGCATGCCGCGCAGGCCGTAGGGCACCGCGGGCTTTTCCGGCGACAGCCAGATGGTGTCGGACACCAGCACGGACTGACAGGTCAAGGCTTCCCGCTTCTGCTGCACGAAATGCGCGAAGTTGGGGCTGCCGATCTCTTCCTCCAGCTCCCAGATGAACTGGAAATTCAGCGGCAATCCCTGTTGCGACGCGAAGCGGGCCGCCATCAGCGCGGTGAGCGCCGGGCCCTTGTCGTCCGTGGTGCCGCGGCCCAGGTAACGGTCGCCCTGACGCTGGAACACGAACGGCTCGTTCTCCCACTGCGGCTCGTTGGCGGGCTGTACGTCCATGTGGTTGTAGATGGCCACCGTTGGGTAGTCCGCATTGGCGGTGATGTTCCCAAAGACGACAGGATGGCCCGGCGTTTCGACGATCTCAGCCTCAGCCCCGCACGCCCGCAGAATCTCGACCGCCCGCTCCGCCCCGCGCCGGATATCGTCAGCGTGCGCCGGGTCCATGCTCACTGTCGGGATCTCCACCAGATCGCGCAGCCAGCCCTCGAATTCCTCGCGCACGGCGGGGATGGTGCGGTCCAGATCAGCATAGAGTTGCGGGGGCGTGGGCATGCGAATCTCCTTTTGCAGGGGTGTGTTTGCGGGCGCCGCGGCGGGTCGTCCCAGGACGTGTGGCGACTATAGCACGGGCCATCCGAGTGACGCTATAATGGCCGCCGCATAGGTAATGATGTAGCCCTAAGCGCCGGGATGCGTGGCAGCGGCATTGTGGCGTACCTGGAAGCGAACGGCATCGAACTCCCAAGGCGAACGCGGCGAAGCGCCGTCACGGGTAGCTGGTCGCGCGTGGCCGTTGCGCGAATCGCCCGGCGGCTCGGTATTCGCTTCAGTCCAAAGCGAGCGAAAAAGGGAGCGACGGCATGAGCGCACAAACGGAAGCAAACCGGCCCTTTTGGCAGGAGTTAAGGATTTGGCAACGCTGATCATGGCCGTGGTGATCATCCTGGGCAGCTGCGCGGGGGTTGTCCAATGGATCGTGTCTTCTGCGGTGGCGCCGCTTCGCGTCGAACTTCGGGCGATGGACGGGCGCCTTGAGCGTATCGAGAATACCCTGACGGCGTTGCCCGAAATCCGCGAACGGTTGACAGAGGTGGAGACGTTGCTTTCAAAACCTACAGGGGAGTGACGGCATGACGGAGGAGACATGGGAACTGTGCGTAAAACCGTTATGCTGACCGACCAGCAAGAACGGTGGATCAAGGCACGGATCGCAGCGGGTGGCATCACCAGCGACAGTGTACATCCGAGAGTTGATTCGCCGTGATCGGGAAGAGGGCACCAAACTGCGGGCGCTCAAATCCGCAATTCAGGAAGGTCTGGACAGTGGCGTGAGCGAAAAGACCGTTCCGCAGATCATGGAGGAAGTCGAAGCCCGGCTTCGTGCCAATGACCGTTTATAGACTGTCAAGGGTGGGCAGTGACCCCTCGGCGTGATCTTCTTGGCTCTTGTCCTGTTCGTACGCATCGTTGATGCGATACGTCAGTGCTAACAATCTCTGATCGAAACTGACCGGCAAGCGGCTATGCGCTGTATTCGCTGTCGACCGGCTACCCGTACCCCGCTGATATGGAGACCATTGTGGCAAACAAAATCGTATTCTCGCTCCCGTTCCCGCCCTCGATCATGGATGTCGCTCACGCCATGGCGCCGACCGATTTCGACTTCCAGGTCGTTGCCCAAGACGACCCCAACTTTGCGCAGGCCATTCAGGACGCCGACTACTTCATGGGCTTTCCGCGCGAGCACATGGGGCAGTCGTTCTACGACACGGCGCCGAATCTGAAGCTCGTGCAGCTCATCAGCGCCGGCTACGACCGCCTCGACGTGGATGCCGCCCGGCAGGCGCGCGTACCGGTGGCCAATAACGGCGGCTCCAATTCGGTGGCCGTTGCCGAGCACACCATGATGCTTATCCTCGCCGTGTACAAACAGGTCGTCCGCGACCACAACAACGTCGTCAACGCCAAGTGGCGGGTGGGGGATTTCGCCGACCTGTGCATCTACGAGCTGGCCGGCAAGACGCTTGGCATCGTCGGCTTGGGCACCATCGGCAAGAAGGTGGCGCGCCGCGCCCAGGCTTTCGACATGCGGGTGCAGTACTACGATGCCTTCCGTCTCGGCGAGGACCAGGCAGACGCCCTTGGCGTGCGCTATGTGCTCTTCCCCGAACTGCTGCGTACCTCGGACGTGGTCAGCCTGCACATGCCGCTGAACGAGCAGACCCGCAACATGATGGGCGCCCGCGAGTTCGCCACCATGAAGAACGACGCCATTTTCATCAATACCTGCCGCGGCCCGGTGGTGGACGAGGAAGCGCTGCACCACGCCCTGACCAGCGGCCAGATCGCCGCTGCCGGACTCGACGTGATGGTCGAAGAGCCGCCGCCAACCGATCACCCGCTGTTTCGCCTTGACACGTCACCTACTC